>VZRF01015268.1:0-41262 GCA_013396875.1 Vireo altiloquus | reverse complement strand
CCCCCCCCCTCCCCCCCCCCCCCTTCCACCGGCACGGCGGCATGGGCCCCGCTGCGGGGAAACCATCACAGAGCCGCAGGCAGCCAAAACCAGCCATGAACTACAGCACATCCAGAACCACCCGGCATGGCTTCTGGAGACTGGAGGGACGCCTTCCTTTTCATGCTGAGTGGGTGGGAGCCAGCGGAGGCCCCTGCCCTGGCCGGCACAACTCGCGTCGGGTCGAAAGGAACATCAAGCATGGCCAGTGAGGACGCCTTTTCTCCCAAGCCAGTGAGAAAGAAAAGTAAAACAAGTCACATGAGGAGAAGAACATGGTGGCTCCACGGTCAGGAAAGAAAGTCACGTGGGATGAAGCTGAAAACGGCAGTGGGGAAAAGAGGTGGAGGCGCTTTTTCGCACGTAGCTTAAAAATGCTTTGTGCAGGCCGTGGTAAAAACTGTAATATCATGAACTGTATGTCTCTTTCCAATCCATTTGAAGTACATAGGGAGATGAGGAATTCACATGCGGCTTGTGAAGATATGAGAAATGCCTATGGCAGGCTATAGAGAAGTTGTGAGAGGCTTTTAGAGATTTTTTGAAGAAGAGAGCCTTTTTATTTCAGGCCAGAATAACTCATTCTTAAAAAGACTAAAACCCTATGTCTATGGGCCCATGACTGCAGTATGGATAGACTGTGAGATTTTCATGGGACAGATATTTTTCACTGCAGCAGGTTGTTTCTTTCCAGGCAGACTGTTGCAGGTAACACTTCGGAAACCACATTAAGCAGAAAAAACTCTTTCCTTAAACATTGGAGACACTTTTTAAGAACTGCAACATTGACCAAATCCCATGTTTTGTTGTCCTTTTCAGTGTCCTGTTGCAGTTTCAGTGGGAAGGAGGGGGTGCTGGAAGAGAGAGGGGACTGTGCTTCTGCTTTAATTTCTTATTATTTATTTTTATTTTAAATTCTGTTAACAATAAACTTTACTTTATACAGCAACTGTTTAAGTCTGAACCTGTTTTGCCTCGCAGTTTTTTTCAGTTTTCCTCAAAATTCTTTATTTTCCCTCATGCAAAATAGCAGATTTTGTGGGGCTTGGAGCTCAGCCAGCTTAAACCACGACAAAGATGTATGCATTTTCAATGTTTGAAAAAGCTGTCCAAAGACAGCATCTTGGTAAGCAGGAAGCACAGGGTGTTCTGTCAGGGTGTCGTGTTTTAATCCCATCTAGCAACCAAGCCTCACGCAGCTGATCACTCATTCCCCAACCAACAGGATCTGGGAGAGAATAGGAAGGGTAAAAGCTGGAAAACCCATGGGTTGAGNCTATGGGCCCATGACTGCAGTATGGATAGACTGTGAGATTTTCATGGGACAGATATTTTTCACTGCAGCAGGTTGTTTCTTTCCAGGCAGACTGTTGCAGGTAACACTTCGGAAACCACATTAAGCAGAAAAAACTCTTTCCTTAAACATTGGAGACACTTTTTAAGAACTGCAACATTGACCAAATCCCATGTTTTGTTGTCCTTTTCAGTGTCCTGTTGCAGTTTCAGTGGGAAGGAGGGGGTGCTGGAAGAGAGAGGGGACTGTGCTTCTGCTTTAATTTCTTATTATTTATTTTTATTTTAAATTCTGTTAACAATAAACTTTACTTTATACAGCAACTGTTTAAGTCTGAACCTGTTTTGCCTCGCAGTTTTTTTCAGTTTTCCTCAAAATTCTTTATTTTCCCTCATGCAAAATAGCAGATTTTGTGGGGCTTGGAGCTCAGCCAGCTTAAACCACGACAAAGATGTATGCATTTTCAATGTTTGAAAAAGCTGTCCAAAGACAGCATCTTGGTAAGCAGGAAGCACAGGGTGTTCTGTCAGGGTGTCGTGTTTTAATCCCATCTAGCAACCAAGCCTCACGCAGCTGATCACTCATTCCCCAACCAACAGGATCTGGGAGAGAATAGGAAGGGTAAAAGCTGGAAAACCCATGGGTTGAGGGAAAGACAGTTTCATAGGAAAAGCAAAAGCCATGCAGACAAACAAAGCAAAACAAGGAATGAATTCACTGCTTCCTATGGGCAGGCAGGTGTTCAGCCATCTCCAGGAGAGCAGGGCCCCATCATGCACTGTTATGACTTGGGAAGAAAAACGCCATCACTCCAAAACCCCCCCTTCCTCCTTCTTCCCCCACTTTATACATGGAGCATGACACCATATGGTATCCCTTTGGTCCATTTGGACCACCTGTCCTAGCTATGTCTTCTCCCAACCTCCCAGACACGCACAACTTCCTTGCCACTGTGGCAGTATGAAAAGCAGAAAAGGCCATGGCTTTGTGTAAGCCCTGCTCAGCTACACCAAAAATATCTCTGTATTATCAATCCCTTTACTAGCCACTGTGAAAATAATTAATTCTAGCCTTGATCACCATGAAGAAAATGATGTATGGAACAATTAAAAGGAAATACTTAATGACAAACTAAGCTCAACATGCTTCCATCAACATTGTTTCATGCTTAGGGAAATGCAATTTAGGGAAATTTGAGGAATGCAGGGAATAAAAGACATCGGCTTTCCATCCTAAAGCCCTTCAGAGTATTTACTTATGACCAAGCAGCAGCCTGAATGTGAAGTCATAGATGAGAATTACTCTGCACAAAAATGAGGTAAACTGAAAGAATGCACTTAACTCTCAATTTTAGGTCTGTCATTATTGCCTGGAAGATATCATCTGCTTAATTCAAAGTCTTTAAAAACACTAAGGAGAAAAGAAAAAAGTATGTTGTTCCATAAACTTATCTTCATCTGCTGGTGCCTGCTGGGAACACCTTTCTGTATTGCCAGATTATGTTGCCAGAAAACAAAATCTTTTAAGCCTTTTTTACCTGACTTAATTTTCTCCTCAGTTATTGTCTTATAAATCAGGATTTATTATCATGCAACTCATCTACAGAAATGCTAAAAATATGAGCCAGGCTTTAAAAAGTATTTCTGACTGTGTCTTCAGAAAGGCAGATGGGAATAGTTATTGGAGTGAAAGGCTTTTTGCTCATCCCTTCCTCTCCTTTGACGCTGCAGTTCTGTGTCACAACCCACTTGCTGTGTAAACTTCCAGCCACCACAGCCCCCACCTTGACTGTTCCAAACAGCACAATTCCAGCATTTTCTTAATGAGTTTTCTCCTCCTGCAACCATTCAGATGTTTTCCTCTCATCAAGCACTCATTCTGACTGTTTCTTTTTAATCATTTTTACCTGGATTTTATGTTTCAACTACCAGAACTCACATATACATGCACGTTCATGTATAAACATATATCTATATAAAACTGTGCATCAACAAGTATAGCTGAAAACCAGAGATGGCTTGGTGTGAAGAGGGAGGGTGTCAGAGTTTGCATCTGTAAATGCAAATATCCCTGCCCAAGCTATGTGGTCAATATGTAATAATCCAGATGAGCAAACTTAATTTTTAGGTTAAATCCAAATTCTGCCATGGGAATCTGAAATAGTCATAAATGGGGGGGGGGATGGGGGGTATATAATACCGGGAGTGAGATTCCAGCATTGTGGGGTTTTCTTATAATTTGTTTTCTATGAATATCATAATTTCATAGCAATCTGCTGAATTCAGTAAGTCTGCTGTTGTGTAAGTAATGTGTGCATCAGATGAAGAGGGCACAGTTCAGATCTCACTTAATCTTTAGCATAATTAAGATTTTGCTTTTACAAAAACTTCATGTATTACATTCACATCCTATCCCTATGGACATTAAAAATACAAATCAAACTTTAAAAATTGAATCTTGTATAAAAAAAAAATACAACAACAACAACAATACCTTTATAGTTTATGGTACATATTTTTTTTAAAAAAGCATCATTGGTCTTTCTGCTATGCTCACAGATACAGAAGTAAGTAAGTAAATATGATTTAGTCTGACCACTCCTAAGAATATTTTTCAGCCTTTTTATCAGGTGGAGTGGTATGCTAGCATGTGCCAAGAATAGGACATCCATCCTAGTGTTTTATCCTTTTCCACCTCAGGCAATTTATACAGATAGACCATGTCTCTTGTTTACATTTGGTTTAAGGTCCACATGAAAGCACTAACAATAAATTAATTAATTGTGAATGATTAATGAAATAGTCATTATATTTTGTTCTGTCTTCTGATTTTTTTTTCAGATTTATAACCCAGTGACGACCAATCTAACTTCAGCTACCTTTCCTGAACTTAAAAATGCAATCAAATCAGAAGAAAACCAGCAGCTGCTCTCCACTGAACAGTAATCAGTACATTAAAAATTAAGCTAAGCAATATTCCATTCCTGATATAAAAATCAGTCATCTTCAGCTCCCTTTCTCCCCCAAAACTCACTAAACAAGCAGGCCTTGCAGCAGTGATGTGAAATCCCATCAGATTAAAATGCAGAGAAAAATTCAAACTGCTAAAGCTTAATTAACAAAAGGGCGACAAGAGAACATGCTTTTCTCTACAAAAGCCAACGAGACAAATAAGCCATGGGGTACAATGGCACTTAGCTCTGACTCATTTCTTTAATAAACCTACCTAAAAAAAGATGATCAGGGTTTTGCTTTCCCCAGGAGATCTGGGAGACAAAAATGTCCCTGCTGGGTCCAAGCACTGTTGACCCAGGGATCCTGTTGCTGATGTGCCACAGCGTCACCCATGACCCACTGTCTCTCATCATCCAGGGATGCTGAGTCTTGCAAAGCCAGAAACCAAGCCTTAGTGGTACTGGCTCTGCCCTGACTTTGTGGCCATGGCCTTTGCATCCCCAGCAAACTCATGACTTCCTTCCTCCTCCTGCCAGCCTCCTTCCCTCACAGTCACTGTGCCCTCACTCCACACCTACTGTCCCTTCTGAGCTTATCTCTGCCACGTCACAGTGCTGTTATTGTTTCCTTCTGCTGGTGCCACAATCCATGCACAAAGCCCCACCTTATGCTGTTGCATATGGTTTCCATCGAGAAACTCTTAATTATTTTTTGGGGAACATTGTGAAATATTTCTCTCAGTTTGGCTATTTCATTATTGTGGCTGTAACCCTTTGGCCTTTATACTCAGAACCTGTCATTCTTCAAAACGGGTAACAGACCTTATGTTCTTTGTACAGCTATTAGTTTCCTAGAATGTACCTGTTTTTCCTCAGTTTTCACAGCAGCCTCCAGTGTCCTGGGCAATGCACTATGTCTGTTATACACCATTTCTCTCAATAAATGGCTGCATATAGACAAAACACTGAAACGTTGCCTTTAAAGGAGAGCCTGCTGGTGCTAATTCTATGCTATTTACACTCAGGTAGGAGTTATTAATGTTAGGAGGTTGTTAACATTTGGGGGACTTGCTTATTGCTCTTCCCGGGGTATGAGGTTTTATGGTAAATACAGGTTTGCTTTATTGATACCTTAGAAAACAATCTATCAAAGAGAGGATGCTATACACATATCAGGTAACAGCAATACAAAGATATAAAAAGTTAGTAAAATAAAGTTTTCTTGTGTCTATTTCTTATCTTTCTTTTCACCCAGTTTTATAATTTTTAAAATTAAAATCGTTACTACTAAGAATGTTTTAAGGGTTTGCATCATGTCTGTTTCAACTATACTGATGATCTTTAACCACAAGCAAAACAAGATTTCTTTCAGTTTACTTCTAAAATCTTCATGGATCACACCATGAAAGTGATATTTAATCAATCTTGTTCTGTAAAGGTTTATGTGGAATATTTGCAACATTGGGAACATTCTGCAAGTTCTACCTCAACACATGGTAGTGCTGAGGAAGAAACAGCTGGCAAAACCAGGCATCCTTAGTTTTTTTGTCAATATGGATCTTAAAAAGACTCCCAAGTGGAAGTAAAGGTTTGTTGTTGTTATGTAAATCTAATTTTTTCATTTTAAATATTTCCTACTGCAGTTCAAGAAAAAATTTCTTCTATTATATTTGTATACCAGCCATGTCTTCCCTGAACCTGTATCTCTAATATGCAGATGCAATTCTGATCCAGGTAAAATTCAGCATGCAATAGCTCCAGTGGCATATTTTCTATTAAATAATCATCAGGAATAGTCTTGTCATCAGGCTTTCCCTTTTCTGACTGAGTGCCAGCTCAGAGCCATATTTCCTCCTCCATATTACCTCTAAAACAAAATGTACATAACAATCAAGAACAGTACAGGGAAAGGCCATAGAAATGGTAAAAATGCTGAAAATTTAGGTGCAGGAAAAGATTAAACAGTGATTCTTCAGTCAGTATATAATTCTCCAGTCTGTGATCAAAGCCTGTGTAATAACATCAGACATAGTGGAAGAAGAACAGAATGGTTTCTCACTGTGTCAGATAACACCTTAAAACCACCGAACTGGAGAAGGTTGAAGGAAATGCTCAGGAAGCATCTTCATAACGAAAGGTGCTCTTTGTCAACATATCACGTTATCTCACTATTGAGCTTATGCTGCCAGGCATGTGGGATGTCCGTGTTCATCCACATTCAAACAACATCAGGACAGATTCCTGGAAGAAAAATCTGTCAAATGCATAATTTGTGTTTGAGTAAGTCCTCCAAAGCTATTTCTTGGCACTGAACAAAGATCCTGGGGAGTGGATGATCAGGCTACTTAGAGGTCCTTTTGGGCTAATCTTCTTATCTGTTCTTGAAAGAAACACCAGTACTCTCTCAGATACCATACAGACTTTGAGAACTTTTACAAGGACAGAACCAACTTTCACCTGTTGGACCACTGTTGGTCCCCACAAGGGACCACTGTCTCAGAATAACCTCCATCAGAACAAAGTCACAGAAAGAAANAAAAAAAAAAAACACAATAAAAACCCCAAACCAACCCTGAAATAAACACTCCTGCCCATGCAGCATCAATGCCTGCACAAGAAAGTTATGTTGCCTAACCAGAATCAAACTGCTACATTAATTAACTCTTCATGTAAGCTGGATTGCTTCAGAAACCAGAGATGAGCAATGGGCATTCTGTGACTGGTTATACATAACCTGCAGGAAAAGGCTTGTATGGGTTCGCTGAGACCAGAAAAGAAAAAATGCTGGGAAACACAAGGATCTTCCAGCATCGGAAAAAGTTTCTAGAGAAAAGTAGGTGAGCGCTACCTCCACAACACCTAGTTGCAGGAGAGTAATTTTTATTTCTCACTTTTATGAGAATTTCTGTAACTATGAGAAAAACAGAAAAATATTTTTTCCTCCCTCAGAGCCTTTCTGCTCTACTTCTTGCAAGAAAGTACCCTTGGGAGTCTGTGCAATAGCTATTGTGAAACAGCCCTTGCCAGAGAATGATCTTGTAAACTCAGAACAAGTGCACAGACACCCTGTCTGGATCCCCAGTTTTCAACACAGTCCTCCATGTAAATTTGAGCCAGGAGTATTCCAGTGAAGACAATGAGTTAGCTGGTACAATCTGTAAATCAAGATTAGATCTTATCTAAGAAAGGCAGTAGAAGGGAAAGCCATAGTCTAGTCTGTGTGTGGCCACCATCTATATAATTGTAGCAGTTCTTGTTTATTTTTAAAAGCTTCAAGAAGCCATTCTCTTTTAACCTGAGCATACAAGATCAATTCTTTTCCTGTCAGTTTTCTTGCTTAAGAGAGTAGAATCCTTTTTAATTTTGCTTGATGTTCTATATCTAATAATGAGATTCTTTTTGAATCATTAGATATCAAGCAACACAGAAAATCCAAATATTCACCATGGGAATAGTAAGTTTTCTATTTAAGTAAATGTTCCAGCTCTGATGTGTTCAATATCTGCTTTTCCAGAAAAAAGCTGGCATTCTGCTCAGAAAAGGTGAATCCAAACTAGAAAATGTGCAGAAATGGTTACAAACATGGATATAGGGAAGGGAATCTCCCTTCAAGTAGAGAAACTTAGCTTTTTGAAAGAATATGACATCATACCACCACATAATGTATGGATTATGAATTAGGATTATGAATACAAGGGATAGGGAAGGACAGTTTGAATAAATAGGACAAATTATGTAGCAGTTTTATGATACTTATTTTCAACAATATGCTAGCAACATTAATGAAGTACACAGAAAGTGTTGTCCATATCAGGAATGAGAAGAAATGAGAGATACATATCTATTGATAAACATTCAAAACAAAAGTCTGAACTTGTTTGAAGGAAAAAATGTCAGAGATATATCTATTGTGGGTGAATTTTGGGCAATGAGATTGGGCAATACTTACATGGGCTTCTGTTCTTTAAGGACCTAATGGAGGGAAAAGGACTTCGTACACAGGCAAAAATGTATTTTGAGAGAGTAACTTTGATAGCAGTGAGGTATTTGCATCAGCAGTGCCAAGGATTACATCTGAACTTGTTTCCCAGGGAGACAGGATGTTTTCCAAGAAGAATATCATCACACCTTGAAATAGCAATAGACTCCCCTCGCAGAGTAAGAGAGAACAGCCAAGAACAGCCTGACCTTTATGGGGGCTGTTAGGTGATAGGGCTGCATTTATTTACCTACTTGCTCTTGGTTGTGTAAGAGAAAGCATAATCCCTATTTTCAGAACTTTGCATAGCCCCCAAATCACTGATACAAAACATCTGCTTGCCTTCAGACTTCAGCTATAAACTCCAAAGAATTCTCTTCGGTAACAAAGTGATTCGGTTTTTGCAGCTGTTCTTTAGGAGTACCAAGCCTTCCTGGTTGACGGCAGGCAGAGAAAGCACCGAGTGTTTGTGTGATTGCTGATGGGAACACAGACTTTGCATCTCTCTGCTAATGGGGTTTCTATGAGGGGCCTCACAAAGCAGGTAGCACTCCGAGTGCTGCACTCTAAATGCAGCAGAGCATGATGTGATGCATCTTTACTTATCCTTAACAAAATTCATCTCCGAAACTCCAAGGAGTAATAACCAGATCTAGCTAAATTAATTGTCTTTCCTTTATGTACTTCTATATAAAATAAAGGCATAATAATATGTTGAAATCTAAGAATAACTTACAGTGAATTGCACCCTCTTTAAACCATGTATAAAATGGGGTAGGGTAGAAGCTATGAATTACACAGGTTTCTTCAGCCTCTACCCGCCTTAGCAAGTGAGGGCTGAGTAGAAAAAAAGAGAGGGGGCAGCATTCTTGCAAATTGTAGACTTAAAAAGAAACGGGCTCTGGCATAAAGCAAGCACCATGAAATGAAAGAGGTTACTCAGTCCCTCCGTTCCAGGACAAAATGTGCTCTCTTCCTCTCTGGAAGAAATTTTTCTGACCTGGTTCAAAAATTCTCAGTGCAGGAGGTTTACCATCTTCTGCAGGGAGCCTGTTTCAATGTTTCACCTCCTTAACAGATAAAAAGGTGTTTCTAGTCTGCAATTCACTTCATGGTTGAAACAGACAACCAGAAACAGCATAAGAGGATGGATTCAGTGACATGATCTGAGCTTTTGTACAGACAGGATTTGAGATATGAGATGTCTAAAATGGATGAATTACTTAGAGTAAGAGAAAAGTGAACTGATTTCTTCTTGTCCTGTCCCTATTTTATGTACACCCAAATTCCACATCTCCTTCATGATCTGTGTGACAGACCACACACATTATAAGAATTTGAGAGTGAGCACATGGGGTCAGAGCTCCTTCCAGGCTTTATCCTCTCCCCATCACCTGCAGCACATGCCTTATGAAGAATATACCACCAAGGCAAGTGCACACTGACATTGCCCACAAGGAATCATTTCATTTTCCATCAATCTCTGTTTTAGTGAACATGGGTTTGGACTTGTGGGGTTTTGTCACTGATGAGTTTTTCTTCCATTAATTTAACTAACTGTTTTCAGAGTGTCTGTGCAACATCCTTGTAACAATGAGTTTCATGGTTTCACTGCCCAGTGAGTGGATATTCACTCACTGATTCACAGACTCATAGAATGCTTTGGATGGGAAGAGACCTTAAAGATCATCTAGTTCTAACCCCCCTGCCATAGACAGGGATGCCACTAGATGAGGTTGCTCAGGGCCCCATCCAACCTGGCCTTGAACTTCTATGGATGGGGCATCCACAACCTTTCTGGACAACCTGTTTCAGTGCTTCACTAGCCTCTAAGGAAGTATCTCCTTTTTTGTTCTGATCGTGCTGCCTGTTTTTTACTTCCTTCCTCCCCTTTCCTACAGAGGAGCTGCAGCTTCAGGAGGTCGGCAAAAGAGAAGAGCAGAGTCAAATCTAAAACAAAGTAGGTCTGTTTGTTTTCTTATGCTGAGCTATGCTACACAGAGACAATAATTCTCTTTTCATGCCACTTGCTCATATAAAAATTTCCATTAGCTACTTATTTGCAAATAGAGGTATTTCCAACATGATATCTTTTGAGCATGGGATATTTGTATTCTTCACCTTAACAACAAAAAGAAAACTTCTGTGATGTCTTTTTCTTTGATAGCAGTCTAAATCATGACTTCATAGTTTGGAAAGGGAAGAGTGTATCTGAGAGCCTTTTAAGCCTGTTTAGTCATGGCATTGCTGCAAT
Source organism: Vireo altiloquus (assembly GCA_013396875.1). NCBI lineage: Eukaryota > Metazoa > Chordata > Aves > Passeriformes > Vireonidae > Vireo > Vireo altiloquus. Next base: position 30,743 of record VZRF01015268.1, on the reverse strand, counting down.
ACGTGCTTATAGTTTGTGGGAAGTGGTGTGTGAAACTAGACTTGCAAAGCAGAACGGGCACAGCTAAAAATAATCTGCTGTGATTAATAGATGGACAATGTTGTGACTGATCACTCACAACCCCAAGAATGTCTCCAGAAACACAGGTTTCAGAAGACACAGTGATTCATTGCCCAGGAGGTCAATGAGAGCCTAAATAGGTGGTAATCAGTTCTGCCTATAAGATCACCATGGCATGATTAGAAAATTACCCTTCCATCCAGCTCACCACTGACCATTATCAGAGCAGTTCAGCTGCACACACAGACACCTCACTGTTGACTATGGCAGCTCTTGAATGGTAGGGATCGCAGCTGAGCAGCTAAATTTGGTATTTTGAAGTTGGGAAGGTTTTTAGTTGTTTTTTGGTTTTTTTTTAAGCAGAACTTGGATGTGCATCTAAAAGACTGTGAGTTTTGTTTTTCTATTTGCAGAAGAAATCAAGTTTTTTGTATTCTCTTTTGGCTGTAAACTTATTGGAAGCCTGAACTCATGAATAATTTAAAGTTAAAATTGCATCTGCTTTACTGTAAGTCTTTCTCTCTATGCACATTATAACCTCACCCAGAATTAAGCTTGCTATGTGTGAGAAATAAAAAGAAACATAATAAAATTGTGCAATTATCTCAAAAACTTTAAAGTTATAGATTTATCATAACTGCCTTGACATTTTCTATAAACATTTAACATTCACAGGACTACCTTTATGGTTTTGAATTCTTCTTGAAATGCAAGACGATTATAGCACCTATTATTATCTATCATTAAACAATGCCTTCATGTTAAATAACACTTTTCCTCAGTAGTATATACAGATCCCATTCCAATATTTCTACTCAGAGGCACAAGCACGTAATTAGCTTTGCCTAGTGGAGACATTGTTCTACTTTCAGGCTTTTTAAAATTAAAGTTATATCATTAAATATGTTCAAGTGCATCAGTCGTCATCTGTGACATCAGGAAAAAAATCAGTTTCTAGACTATAAAAGACTTCTAAAAAGCATCACACAGCTCTCATTAATTTTGAAGGGAACTAAACACCTCTACTTTTTTTTAATCCAGCTATGAGTCAGTGCTTTGTGAAAGTCATTGCTGAATACTTTCTGCAAGCTGAAGTTGTTCTCAGATCCTTCACTCAGCTGATTTACTCCACATAGCCTCTAAGTGTTCATTTAAATCACAGTAAGCTAAGTGAAGAGCACACTCTCAGTACAAATTATCAGAAAAATAATTATGGGCTTTTCAAGATTTGCAAATATTTTTGGGACTAGCAAGAAAGTGGCCAGTTACTACTTGAGATAATGAGACTGTGTATTTATCAGTAAAAAAACTTATTTCATGGGTTATTTGACTTTCTTTTCTAAATAAATAAATATATACATACATAAGTGTATATTTACCAAAGATGTATAAGTACTAAACTAAATTGACATTTACTCTAGATTAGTGAAGTTCTACTCTTCTGTAAGGAAAATTCCACTGCTGTAAAAGTGATATTTAATATCTCTATTTGCTCTAGGGTTATCAGTAGAATACAACATCACTCAGTGCTTCAAAATAATGGTTGAGTAGTCTTTTCTGAAAATTCTTTCCACCGTTTTCAATGAAAAATATCTTTCTCCCCATCGCCACTGATATCAGGCAACTGACCAGAAAGTGATTTTGACCATCACAGGCAAAAACTGGTTCAGGATTAGTCTTGGGAGAATAAGAGTGAAGAAGCTGAAAATATATTGGCCAGCTAAATTCTGTTTGGAAATTACTTATTCTGCTAGAATGTGTAAATTTGAAGTGCACACTTCCATCACAAATGAGGGATTTTAGTTTTCAGTATTTACAGTATCAATGGATTATTCTTTCTCCTGTTGTTATGGTCATTTAATAGAGCAAGTATATTCATGTTGTCATTAAGCCTAGCACTCCTGAGGCAATGTCTTCCTGACAATTCAAAGTTCTTTAAAAGAATGCAAATGATGGTCCTCTTACCATCATATTCTGAGAAACCTGAGAAACTTTGTTCTGAGAAGCTACCAAATCCAATGGCCTCCCTCATTTTAACTGCAGAAAATAGGACAGAGTAGCACATTGTCAAAGGAAAGATTTCAAAGAGTAATCATCATATGATTGAGGAGCTACTAGTAGCTACACATACTGCATCACTTTCTTATTGTCCATATCTCTTGTACCCTGGACAGGTATTCCAAGTGGGAAACTGGAAAGAATTTTTCCACAGGAGAAGCACAGAAATAAGAGATGGCCTGGTGGAAAGCTGTATTAAGGTAACTTCTCTTTCTTGCTTGAGATTGCTCTCATATAAGAAAAGCCTGTAAGTGTTGTGCAGCCATATTATCATTGCCACCACTTCCCTGGGGAAGATAATGGAGAATAATGAAATCTAATTAAAAACAACACACATTTTTGTCTTGAATTTTTTTAAAAAATGGGGAGTGGAATGTAATTTGAAACAAGTGAGCATGGGCAGGTGTCATTGCCTCTTCCTCTGTTTCAGTCAAACCATTAGATCTTCTCATTCCTTCATTTCCAGAGGCACAGCTGGCCATAGAGCTGGTGGAGGGGAAAGTGGGTTCTGTCCCCAGGAACTCATTGTAATGCAGAGGAATTGCTCCATGCAGGACAACACAACTGCAGTTTAATGCAGTCTGTAATTCTGTTTTCTCAACATGGTATGTCTTGAGCCATTAAAGAAAAAAGAGCAAATTTGATGTGAGGAATACAGCCTCTCTGGCAAGAAGGGCAGTTATATGCACCAAGACATACAGGCCTCTGAAAACCCATAAATCAGGGGTCTTCCCTTCCTTGTCGGGCCCAGAGTAGGCAGGGGAGAATTCACACAGCACACCGGTGATCCCAGCACATGTGTCCATGAGTGAGTGTGTGTGGAGGGGGTGGTTTCTTTTGCTGTCCCTGGAGAGAGCACAACTCTGCCAGCAGTGTGTTATGACATCTGTTTTTACAAACTCAATAATGTTCAGCATGCTGAGAAGCCAGGGCGGTTTTGATGGATGAACCCACTATAGCAGCACGATAACATTCTGCGAGCATGCACAAGGGATTAACCAAGACACCAGCCCACTTCGGCGAGGTCAGGCTGTGCTCGGAATCTGAAAGGATGTAATATTAATGTCTATCTAATTGGTGAATTTGTCAATGCAGTGTTGCCATTAAACAGCCAGCCATCTGGACCCCAAGGTTTATGTGATCACAGCTGATTGTCAAAACAATGGCATTTCACTGACCTTAAGAAATTTAATTAAACTGTTGTATTTCTTTCCATGCAGTAAATGTACACAAGCTGATAGCTAAGAATAAGGTTTTTGCAAGGGCTGCTGCTTCTGTTTTCTACAGTGTAAAATCATTTTCACATAGACTTATATCACTGGCAAATCTAAAATAACACATGCGACTGCACTGACACTTTGAGCAAGTCATGTTTCCTTGTGTGTTCTAATGATTCAGCAACAGCCAGAGGAGATTTTTCCAGAAAACACTACTCTGCAATTCAATTCATCTTTTTGACTTAATGGTTTATTTGGTACATTCATTGTTCAAATTACAGCTCAGAAGCCGTTGTAGTAGCAACTCAGTAACTTTTCCCTTACGGTTATATAACCAGTGTTTTATAGGCCATGAAAAGAAAAAAGAGCTCATCCTTTCCACACACTGACCCCTAAGGTATAGAAATGTGGAACAAAAGAAGTTTCCGTGGTGACTTAGGTTCCCCCTCCGTATTGCATAGCTTTTTCATAAATGCTTTGAACACCATCTTAAAACAACTTATTATTTCTCCTAGCCAGACTGGGAGGTTGGTTGACAACTTCAGTGTTCTCATGGTTACAAACCTTCCTTTAATTTCCATCTTAAAGTTATTCATGGTCAGCTCATACCCCTTTGTTCTTATGCCAACATTGCCTTTTAGTTTAAACAGCTCTTCCCTAGTGTTTACACTCCCTGTGAATTTATAGAATGCAATCACATTCTCTCAGCTTTCATTTGGCTAGAATGAAACCCACTTTTTCAAATCTCTCATAAAATACACTCGCTGTTCTCCTGGACATGTTTTCTCATCTGCTCCTTTGACACCATGAGTTCATGTTTCTTGAATGGGGGAAGCAGGGACTCAAGCAGCATCCCACATTTTCTCTAGCAGAAGCCCTAAAGAATGACAATGATATTTTCTTTCTTTGCTGGAAATACTCCACATAAGAAGCTTTTTTGCTTCCTCATAGCAACTTCACACAGCCATTTCCTCATCATGCTGACCAGCTGGAACACAAATGCATCCTCTGTAGTCCAGTGTGTTTCTCTGGAGGGCCTGTAGCCCTTAGCAGTTTTTATAAGATTTCCACTTCTTCACCTTGCACTTTTTACAGTGGGACTTTCTTTGAGTTAGTCTTTAAAGCCATTTAGACCTTTTTATATGGTATACTGTTTTTCTTTTTGCCAGTGACTTTCAAGTGGGGTCCTCAAATTATGCATTTATGTTATAATTATATACAAATTATATAAGCATATTCACCTGTTTCTGTGAAGGACAGTAATGGATATAAGAGAGGTTCCTGTAAATCTCTTACAATATATCTTCATGCTACCTATTGTGTCTTCCCCTTGAGACCTCTTCTTACACGGCTTATGTCTTTGTTAATAATTTTTCACACAATATCACATCAGCTATTTTGTTGAAGAAAAATAAGATATATTATAAATCAGGGGTTTAGAAAATGAAAGATTTTTTATTAATTTAGAATTATAATTTATCTTTTAAAGATTTGACTGTCTTTTATTTTGCTTCCATTTCTTCCATAAATATTTATTTCAAATTTTTTTTTTAAGTTTTATATCATACTGAAGTCTAAGTAGCAGACTCAGTGTCTCATATCTTTGTTGGTTTTTGAGGTGTTTTTCTGACATAAAAATGATACAGTTACTATTCTTTGGCCATGTGATGCTACTCCAAATTTGATAATTTGTTCTTTAATATTGCATTATCTGGAGTTCAGTTCCTTCCCATTACTCTGTCACATTTTGGGAGGCTTATAAGCTGTTTCCCTTGAACTTACTGCATGCAGTGAGTGCATACCAATGGGAAATGTTCATCCTATGCAAGAACAAATACATTGAATTACTTCATCATTTTCTATTGTGACAAGATGAGGTTAAAATAGCTATAAGCAAGAAGTTTCTAAAGTAACTCAACTGTAGCCTGCATGAAGATACAATAAAATAGTCCTCCAGAACATGGAGGTGATACAAGTATTTATAAAATGTGTCAAAACCATAACCCCACTGGTGTGTTGCTTTTGCCATAGAGCGTAAGATGGAGAGAGATGCTTTAAAATGCTCATTAGGCAAAGTCTGTATGGCAGACTTATTGTTCTGTCACTTTCGAATAAAGCACCAACTGCAACTTCTGGTGACACGTTTGTTTCACTGACAGCTCATCTTTTAGTAGCAGAAGCTTCTATAAAATGAAACTCCCATCCTGCACTTGCTACCGTATCAGTGCAATGTCAGTGCTTAAATCTACTGCGTGTACATGGGCATATCTTTCTTCAAACTGTACCACAGGAAGTTGTTGAGCATATGTTTGATGTTTTTATACTCTCTGCTAGTTGTAAAGGACTGACATTGTTTCAGTCCAGTGGGTCAGTCCTGCACATTTGTAATGCATCATTGGTAGAGTGTGACAAAGCAATTTGAAATCAGACACTGATTAAAATGCCTGATCACATACTGGGAATATTTTAGTTAGTTACAACAAAGTTTTTCCTCTGTGAATCATTCTGCAAAACTGACTGTCTTGAAGGTTAGTTGTAGTACATTTTTTTAATCCCAGTCCACCAAAAATGAACTGCAGACACATTTCTCATCGGTGAATTAATTATCCTGTGGAGATCAGTCAGTGAGTGCTAGAACATGCTATTTAACAACCTTTGGGGAATTGGATCCTTTTTCAAATTCACATCGGCTCTTTATTAACATGGAGTTTGGTGGTGGGAAGGGGTTTTGTGATAAAGGTCAGAGCTGCTCATTAGAAAGCTAAACGAAGTGTGGTAATGCAGTTCATTCCTCTAAGATCACAGATTATGCAAGTGAAAAAATACATAAACATATACCTACATGGTACTGTAAAAGGAGGGCAGTTGTACAGCATTGTATCTTTATGCTACTCTCAAGAGAATATAATCAAAATACTTGGCAACAGCCATTCCAGTAATACCCAATTACTTCAGGTAGGAACTGCTCCACGGGTTAGTTGGATATTTCCCTCCAGGAAAAAGCATTTAGACTAAGTGTTTGAGTCATTACAAACAGATGGGAAATGCACTATCTGCTCTAAGTGACAGAAGCAGAAAACCATTTGCTCCAAAAGTTGTATGCAGGACAAGAACAAGGTGGTAATGTTGGCATTGGGTTATGTCACATAAACACTGAATTTCTCAGCGTCTGGGCTGTTGTAGCCCTGGAGGAAAGGTAGATGACAGCTGTCAGTGTCTTTAACATTCACAGAAGTTAATATTCTCCTGTATTGAGTCAGTAGTCCATGAGGATCCAGTCCTGCTTTATTTGCTTGCTGGCCGTCCATCTAGTTAGGAGTATCAGGTCCCTAATAAGAGCTCGACATGCACTGTGGAGCCTGTATGGCCAGATGCTTCTCAGAAAAACCTACTCTAGCTTTTGACACTAGATCTAATCTCCTGCTGGTAAATATTGATATTGCTACTGACAGTGGCTTATCTGTTGTGAAGAACTTTTTTTGAAGCAGGAGCCTTGATGAAGCACCTAGTAAATGTTGGTGGGGCATAGCCACCCTCATGTTATCATCCCAACCCTCCCGTATTAGAAGCACAAACATTCTCGGCAAAAATATGAATAAAGAAATATAAAAATGATACAAACATGGAAGATGGCAACACACAAAAACTATGGATTTTTGTTTTCATACTGGGACAAATCCCTGGAAGCCCTAATCATGGGAATAGATCCTATCTGTAGGACTAACAGGGGTGACTGCAGTGAAACTGCACCTCTATTGAAAGATAAAGTCACATGTGTGAGCTGTGAGAAAAAGTCCATTTTACAGGGCTGATTCCAGTGCTTTATACCCACCCTTCACTGTCTCCCCTCTCTAATTTGTATCAGATTTTGACAGCCTGTTGACAGCTCATTAAGGAAAAAACCCCACGTGTGACCAAAGCACTGAGTGCAAGCAGATAGATCTGCTCTCTAATTGTGGAACTGTATTGAAATCTGAACCAGATGTGGCACTGCAGATCAGAAACCAGCCTAATTAGCATGTTAATAAAAATATTTTAAAATGTATTTAAATTATTAGCTAGTATAAAACGTAATAGCAGTAGCAGCTCGTGTGGTAGTCTAAGTTGTCATAAGTTGCAAATCAAAGGAAACCAGATGGGTTTTTGTATTTATTCTTTTCCTGAAAGAAGGTATGGTGCAATATCAATAGCTTTAAACCATGTCAGCTCTGTCATTGAACAAGAACCATTTGTGGGCAGGTGCATCTGGTCTCAGTCCAGCCATCAGCTCTAAATGCGAACGAGAGACTTATTGCAAATCCAGAGTTGTGGTAAGCACTGTAAAATTCACCCACATTTGGCTCTTGGGATGTTTTTCTTTTGACACTGGTTAAATTTAAATTAACCATTTGGGCTTATATTTCTGGGTTAAGATTGGCAATTCTTTTCATTAGTCTCTGGTCTCAAAGAGAATTCTTGAATTAAGGGTGTCAGGTTTTCCTAATATAATGCAGAGACTACAAATCAAGCTACTAGATTTGAAACTTCTCTGAGGAATTGCTGCATCCTTAACCTGAAGGAAGTTTTTCTGAATTTCTTTTTGGTGCCTGGAACAGGAAAAGCCAGACAGCTCTTCATGCAATGAAAAAATCTTCCTTTTTGTTACTTTACATTATTTTTGAACTCTTGACACGCTTACTGAAACACCGAAGCAAAGATTCAGGCTATGAGGGATTGGATTTATACATGCAAACAAAAGCACATAGCTTAGGTTCATTAGGAAATATTTGTAACTTCTGCTGTGCAAAGACAAGCTGGCTGAATGTTTTATGGACCCTTCCAGATGATGTGTTTATGTCATAGAAATGGCAGTCAGGGGGTAAGGTGCAGGTAGTATTTTCCAGCCCTGTTCTCAACCAAAAGGGAAATGCTTGCACAGGGCTGAACTAAATTACAACCTGTGCACACCATGGAGTAGATTCAACTATCTATCTCCTCCACAAGCTTGCCTCAGCGTCCCAGTGATGGGCTGACCATTTCTTTTTAAAAGCCTTTTAATTACTTTCAAAATACTTGGTGGAAGGCACAGGGACTCAGAATTTTCTGTTTGAATAAATTTAGGAGAAAAAGACCTCTCTGAGTAACAGCTAGTGCTTCATCTGAGTGAGGCCTTTAGGGATATAAAAGTGGGAAAACCACATTTTTCAAAGCAAGCTCTGTAGAAAAATATTATAATAAAACAATGGCCCTTACTTTTAAGTCCGTGAGAGTGGTAACCTGAATAAAGTCACTCAGAACAGTTATATCTATTTAAATAAGATGCCATCAGGAGAATCATCCCACTATAGAGTATAACCTTTTAAACGATACAGCTAACAGCTCTGTGCATACGCTGTTAGTTTACTGAATCCGAAATAATACATTTGAAATGAGCATTAATGGCCTCTATAGCTCTGTACCTTTAATCTTTTCACTAGCTCTTGAATATTATTTTCTTCTTGCTTGTCGAATGAGTGTAAATATTCTCATTTAGCGTTCTACAGCTAAACGAGCTACAAAAGCAAAGTTTTGTTGCTTCCTGGGTAATTAATATGCATGATGCACATTTTATAGAATATTTTTCTTAAATCCTGCAGCAATTGCATTTATGTGACGGTACCTGCATTCAGCAGGGTAGGGAATTTCTGCAGTTTTTTGAGCTTTTCATTCTGTAGATCTGTCCCTGTCTGTCTGTCTGCCTGCCTGCAACGAGGTGAGGTGTATTGTTTCCCAGCACCACATGCTCAGTGGTGTTGGAGTGTCTGGTGGTCTGAAGCTGCTGGATCACTTTCAGAAAAAGAAAAATCCAACCCCAAACAAAACAACTCTTTGCTGCCCCTAGTTGCTAAAAAGGAAACACACACTAAGTTTCATGTCATTGAAGTGCTTGCTCTTTGGTTTCCTTTGGACACATGGCAAAACCAAAAATTTAGGAATGACTCTGAGATTCCTGCTATCATGAGAAGTTCGTGGAGTCTCTTGGTTGAGTTTGTCAGGTATCATCTCACTCCTATCTCACAACTGCCTTTTGCTAGGCTTTGGCAAGCCTTTCACTTCCCCTGCTTTCCCTCAGGTACCATTCTTTAACATTTTGAGCTTTGCCATATCATCTATGAGATGACATTGGAGTGCTTCTATTGTCAGCACTGTGCAAATGGAATGGTACAAAGGCATCCCTCTCATACCTGCATAAAAGATGTCATCGTTGTAACCACACAAGAGAAAATACCAAAACAATGATGAAATGGAAATATTTGCCTGATTTTTTTTTTTTTTTTTTTTAATCTGGTTAAAGACAGTTTTCTTCTCCTTCAGGAGAATAGATGAGGGAAGAACATGGTTTCCTTTCTTGCTCTTGGGGGGGTTTCAGTCACCTGCTCGTTGTGGCTGTTACCAGCCAGCCTTTTAAGCAGAGCTCTTAATGACTTTATTTCATCAGTTGTAACAACTGCCTCCCTGCTTACCCAATTATTTTCTGTCACTATGAAAATCTTAGTTTTATATTAATTACTTAATTTGGTGAAAACTTTCAGATGTGTTAAAATCATATTCTGATTAACCCTAATAGGAACTGCAGGTATTAGACATCTTCAGGAAGTTGATTTAATCTCCTAACTTGAATGCTTTTGAAAATGTGTTAAATTCTGTTCACTCCATGTTAGCAATTACCAATTTTACAACATTTTTTCTGCTTTTTGGTATGTCTTTCCACACTATTTTGAATCCCAGCTCTCTGAAGTTTGTTCTAGTATTTCTTACATACATTGGGTCCCCAAATCAACAAGAGACATTTGAACAGTATGTTGGCCTGTAATCATATATATTCAGGTAAGCATTATTATATGGTGGAATTTTATGGTTTTCAGGAATCACCCAAACATTTTTCTTCCTGGCATCATAACATGATGGTCCTCTTGGTGCCTATGACTAACACTCAGAGGTGATGTCATAGCCCTGGGTGGTTGCTCCTTTCTTTATTTTTTACATCCATAGCATTTTATGAAGGCATTTATACACAAATCCACAGAACTGAAAAGTACCAGTCAGATGTTTGTATTCACAAGCAATATTATGTATACATGCCCATATACTGTCTTAATGAGGAAGAAACTTAAGAAAGACCTAACTCAGCATGATGAAGGCCACATGTTATATCCCCAATTGCACTAAATTAGGGGCCCAAAATCTTCCCTGTAGGAAAAACAACTCTGCTTATCTTGATAGAAAAGCTGAATTCCCAAGGACTCTATCTGCCTATTCCTAACACAAAGTAGTGCTGTCAGGAAGGTGCTTAAATTTGGATTACATATGTTCCATAGCATCCTCAAAAAACACTTCCTTCCAGCTAGACAGTTGAGCTTTCTCCCTTTGAAGCTCTGCCCTCCCATAGCTTCTTGGGATTGTTATTTTTGCTTCATTCAATACCTTGTACCTAAATTGTTGGTTGTTTGAATGGTTTTTTTCTGTTATCAGTGATGTTAAATCAAAGCACTCCATTTTTACTTTACTCAGGAGAAAAAAATAAAAGTAATGGGCCCTCCTGAGACTTTAACAAGCGTGTTGGAGAAGAGAGTGGAGGTGGAGCTGCTTGCAACCAGCATCTTCTCTTTGAAATGTTCATGCCCAGAAAGCACGTTCCAGACCATTTTAGCGACAGCGGGGGCGCTTTCACATCTCGGTGTGTTCAAAAGTTCAATCAAAAACAATTTTGAAATTTTAATTGAAACTGAAAATAGAAAGGAGCCCATCTGCCCTTTGTTGATCACAGCAACAAGGAGGATAAAAGAGAAAAACTGCCGCTACGAAACAAAAACAAGCACTGCAGGGATTTTCACTGAGGGTCTTGCTGTTGTTGCTGCTAAGTAATTTTTTCAGTGATCTGTTGATATGGTGTAACGGGGAGTTTTAAAATTAAAATTCCCAGTATGTATTGGTGTTCCATCCCATCTTCAGATTGTGTGTGCATGGATTTTATTCAGTAAATAATATCCAGAGATGAGGTCCCCTGTGTCACCTGGACACACAGAATACTGGTGGTACCAGAAGGGTTGAAAAACTGAGTAGCAAGGCTAAATCCCTTCAAGTCATAAAGGCATATAGCACTGCCAACAGGAAGGCAAATGCCACTTTATGAATGCAGCCAGGCTTTGAGCTCATAAAGGACATTCAGTCTCATTACTCATCACAAGTTTTAGCTTTGCCAAGCAATCTTGAAACTGCAGTTAGCAATGATGAAAATTAAGGCCACTTGACTGGATTCCACTTCTGTGAAAGGATGCCATGGCCACAAATAGGTGATCCACCATGCACACAAAATTTTAAGTAAAGCGAGTCTATTTAGGAGTAATTACTTAGAAAAAAAAATCTTATTAAACAGCCCCAAAATCTTTAATGTATCTCTCTGTTAGATGCAGTATTTTCAGCTCCTGTAAATATGTTACTAAAAGAGGACAATAATAAATGCTTCAAAATGAAAAGTTTTGATTATAACAGAATTTGTTAATTAAGTTTTGAGATTAAGAGCATATTAAGGTTAATAAGTTTGTTGGAATATCATATATCACAGATAAGATAAATGAATATAAAAATGTATGTTGATTGACAACAGCAGGTAATATATTTGATATACAAAATGTAAGCATACTGACTCACAAAAATAAGCACCTCATTTGAGACTAATGCTAATTTTAAATACAACACAGTCATCTCATTTCTCTCATCCCATCTGTTGCCAACAGCAAAATATAAATTATGAATGGCATTTTTTGTCTTTTATTCATTGTTTTGCAAATACAGCAGAAGTTTCATTGAAGAGTTTTGTGCCTTTGGTAGGTAAGGATCTCTGTGCACAACAAATTATTTATTTTTTCTATCTTGAGGAAACACAGTAAACGACAGGCAAAATCTCTTTCATTCTCTTTTTTTTCTTTTTTTTTTTTTAATAACCCACACTATTAGCACTATTAAATATAACACTTTATTTACTCTCTGGAGTAAAAAGGAAGTCATGTATTGTATTTCCATTATGAAAAGTCTCCATTCAAAATAGTCTGAGCTCCAACACTAACAGGGACAGAGGCCAGTTTTGAATTTCCGTAGAATTTCTGGTGCTTATAGGGAGTTGTGCCCACAGACCCCTCCTCTTGTGAGCCTATACTTAACAGCAAGAGCTTAGCTAAGCCATGCTCAAGGAGAGGAGAGGGCACTGGGCTGAGGGCAGCCCTAACTGAATTGCTGCTTCCTTTCCTCTCAGAGGGAAAAAAAGGCAAAAGTTTGACAGAAATTGACAATCATCAAACACTGTCTGGTCAGCCAATGTTTTTTTCATGACATCGTGGAGAAGGATGTAACACTATCAAAGATGTCACATAGTTCTTTTGAGGCATAGACCGGTTTTGTAGCTGGATGAAAACTGCAGAGTGGTGATCTCCTGCACCCCCATTAGAGCCAGTGGCTTCACATCTGTTTAAAGAAATCTGAGCCAAACCAGCTGACCTGAGCTGACCTGAGCTGAGCTGAGCTGAGCTGAGCTGAGCTGAGCTGAGGTAAATCTGATTAACTCCAAACACTGTGAGCCAGAATCAGCCAAGAGCTTGGTGGTCCACTGAGCATAAATTCTTCACATAATGGGCATCATGGAAACCTTTTGTTAAATTTTTCTAGTATGCCTCCAAACTGTTTAGCTGAAAAAAAAACAAAGGTTAACACTGGATCTGTTTAGACTGGATCCAGTTTTAGACTGGATCTGTATTTGTTTGATACAAAAGCTTAGTGGTCATGTAAGTGATCTTATCTATATTGGCCTTTTCTTATTTACCGGGTTACATTCATTTTCACTAACAGCCTAACACCCAAAACAAAGCAATTTGCATGTACACTAATGCATATCGATAAATCAAGAGGATTTCAGAATACCTCCTAAGCTGCTCAGTGTTTTATGCTGGCTTCAACCTAGTAAGAAAAAAACTTACTTTTATCTTTTGACACCTCGTCTTAACCAGTTCAGCCTGTTGCCTTACTGGAAGAGCGATGAGAAACTTTCACATTCTGTAATTTTAAATTACTGTGGGTTTTCTACCTCTGGTTATTTTCACTGTTTGGGATAGATCTCTGACTGTGCCTTCTGTGCTGATGGAAGGTGTGCTGAAACAGTTTTCTGTCCCTTTCATCAGATCTGTTTGAGAAGCATGACAGCTGTAAACCTAATCTTCTGGCAATTGCAAAACATGTCATTCAGTATGTCTCTACAGACAACTCAATACCATAAGTTTTTCTAGTCATTCATATTTGCTGTTTAATTATATAGGTATAACATAATTGGAGAGAGGTGAATATTTGGCTGTCAGTGCAGCATCCAGCTCTGCCTGGTGCGTGCCTGCCTTATCACATATTCCTGAAAAGAAACAAAGATTTATTCCATATGGGAGTCTTATTTGATAAATTTTTATGACTCCAGGCCAAAACCAGAGATGAAGGTTTTGCTGAATGACCCCTGAGATAAAATAGGGAAGCTTCCAAACCCTGATCCATCAGGAATACAGAGCCTGACCCAAATACCTTCAGAATGAACAGAGGCTTTCCAGCACTTTCAACTCAGAGGCTCAAGCCTGCAAACTGCAAGATGCACTCTGCAAGGGGCAGAAACACAAACCAAGTCAAGGCAGTATAAATTCAATAAGTTTCTTTTAATATTTATAGAAAAGTACAATTTAAGTAATGTACTCCAAAATTTGAGGCCAAAGGAAAGCACTCTTCCTTTGTGTTTTTTCCTTTTTAAGAGTACAGCAAATTCCATTACTGGTAATAAGATTAAGGAGTTGAGCCAAGAATATTTACAGGTGTTTCAATGACTTTATGCTTTACAAAGGTAAAACACTGGATTATTTGGTGAAATCTGTACTCTGCTGTGATTTTAACCAAATAAGTTTACATATGCAAAACATCTTAATGTCATGATATGTCACTCATGGTAAATTTCTGAGACTAGGCAGGCCTAGAAAAAGCAAGATGCAGGACACGTTTCAGTAAACTCAATACCTTTGCTATATGGAGTACATATATGCAAGACACATAGTTCAGCCTAAGTCAAAAACAAAGAATTTCAGAGTCCAATTTTGAACATTTAATTAGATAACAGTCAGCATTTCAATTTCTAACTGTTATCAGCTTAAATTAAGTGAATTATTTTAGTTCAAATAAAATGGATTGGAATTAGTGCTTTTGTAGGATATATTTTCAATATTCTATATTGAATTTGTCCAAAGCAGAATTTAAATACTATTTGAAAATCACAGGGATGTCTTCTCAGATTTCAATCTTTATTTTTCTTAGACAAATGCTGGTAGAGCTCAGGAGCAGAAGGCCAAGTTACTGTTTTAATTCACATCGAGGATAGCAAAGGAATCTTGTTTTAGCTGTGGTAGTTTCTGATTTGATGATTCATGAGAGACACCAGATCAGAGCAATTTAATTTGGAAGAGCATTGCACAGAAACACTATTATTATTAGCTTTCTTTAGTGTCTTTTTTTCCCTTGTTCTCTGTGCATGTAATCTGTATATCACATTTATCTGCAGAATGTATGTTTTCTTTTCTTTTCTGCATTATCTCCTCATCCCAAAAGATAACTGCATTGCTTTGTGTTTCTGAAAGTATTAGTCATGTGAAATGGCACTGATATAATTTTGCTTTTCCTGTCAAAGGAAATGAAAGCAAAAAGATTATTACTTTTCCAAGTTACAAAATAGTATTGTTATTGACATGAAGCAAGCTAAAGCAATAACTCCTGATCGTGTGCTAATAAATAATATATAAGTTTATATATATTGGGCTTCTTTTTTATGCCACTTCAAACCTGGAGTAACTTCACTATAGACAACATATTTATGAATAAGAGAATACTCAGAGCTACTACATGCCTATGAATTATGTATTATTAGCAAGAAGAATTTTAATTTATTGCATGCATGTCTTCACTGATGGGTGAAAATGAATAATGGTGAAATTCCAGAAAGCGAGTAAATCTTAATCTTACAATAATAAAACGACATTTCCTGTGTCCTGCCAGCCTGAACTCATACAATCAGATCCTCCACTGTCCCAGGAAGTGTTGAAGCCACCAAAGTTTTAGCAGGCATGCCAGACAAGTTCTCTCATCCATTTAAGAGATCTGTACAGCCTAGGAAAGCCCCTAAATATTCTTTCCTTAAAGTCTTTCTGAAGCTAGATAATTAATAACACAAAAATAATGAGGATAGTATTAAGAACAGTAATAGGTTCAGATCCTTCTGATTGTCTGGCCTGATGAAGTCATTCATAGATACATTATCTCAAGTGCTGCTGCGTTCATGTTCAGAGTCAGGCTCAGACTTCCACTTTGAGTTCATGGTAAAACACCTCCATTGTTCCACTATGACATTCAGAAAAAGTATCTGACTCTTCAAATCATGCTGCTTTTGGACGTTCTTCGCTAGTTCTTTAGGGTAAATAGACTGGTTCCAAACCTTGCAGCAGGCAGATCTAAGTCTGGTCGACTGTTCTCACTACCTCAAGAGAAGCAACAAAAGTGTGTCACCCCAGGATGAGTTCTGATGGTCGCTGCTGGAGGAAAAATGAAAGAGTGCTAGGGCTGAAGGCTGGCAATCCTGAGAGCAAAAGAGGACATGCATAGCTTGGAAGAAGCCTTGGCATTCGTACCAAAGTACCACCAGTTATTCTAACTGCCCCAGAGAGACAGTAAATCTGGGCTAACCTGATAAAATGGTCAACCATAAGTTTAGCTGTTCTGGTGACAGTCTGTGTTTTCAGGTGAATCTTTGGGGGTTTGTGTTTAATAGCAGATAATTAAAAACAGTAAGGAAACACTGTGTCAAATGAACTACCTTTCATTCAGACAAAATGTATTTGTGAGCTGAAGGCAATGAACACAGTAATACTTCCTAGTTCTAGTTTTGCATTTCTTAAGACTTGTTTATATGAAAAAGGTCATTTCTATTAAGGTAAAGTATGAATTGAAAAGTACAGTTGCTGAATTTCCCTTAAGAATATCTGTACATGAGCTTACAGATACATGGAGAACTCCAGAGACACAAACCAGAGTAGAGGGAAATCAAATGGAAGAAAAATTACTTTTTGTTTACTTGACTTTTCAATTTTGATCTTAAATAAGTTGCGTGTTATGTAATTACTTGAAAGTCAAGTCTTTGATTTTTCTTGTAGAGCATGGCAAAGAATATACCTGCTATTCCATTAGGAAACAGAATTATTTCAAGATATTTTAAACTCTTAAATTTGCCAATTTTTCTAAAACAACTAATATGTATCCTGACATTTTCTGAAATGTACCAGTGACTAGTGCATGCTTATTTGTTAAACTAACATATTTTTGCAAGGAGGCAGTCTTACCAGGTTCCAGCTTGAGTTATGTATCATAAATTTGGGCTTAATGTAGCCTTTCAGAGATTCTCCATATTTACATAAATGCATTTATTCAGCTGCTGCCCTGATTGCAGAGAATATGGGTAACATGGAAATGAGTGCGGATCTCTGGGAGCCTGCAGTAGTATATAGTGTCCTCTGCTACTTAGATCAACAAGTTCTTCATTCATCTTGCCTCTGCCATAGTCTCCTGTTAAAACCTGAATTCTGGGCCTTTCTTTCTTCAACATTTTCTTCCTGTTTACATAAATACACGCACTCTTGGTGTCCTCTCAATAACACTAAACAATTTTTGTGGTGACAGCAACAAAAGGAAATGTGCCCTGGTCGCCAAGATGTTCAAATGCTTACTGATTTTCTTCTTTGTAATAAGTAATTTCCCTAAGTTCCAGGTTAACTGATGTGTTCTGCTCATTAAAAGTTTTTCTGTTTAAAAATGGCTTTATTACTATGAACTTGTGTAAGATAAAATTTTCCAAGGCACACACTGAGCAGTTCATCAGATCAGCACTTCCAGTTCCTCACAACTTGTGCAGGACTCCACTTTTTTATCCAATTAAGTGAATAAATATCTAGGAAGGAAAAGAAAATGCATTGTTTTTAACATGAAACAGATGACAGAATAGGCACAGACAGATACAGCATTTCCTCCTCTCAGATGTTGGAGGAGTCTGAACTTGCAAAAATCCATGTGGAAAAATATATTTGTTGTGAATATAAATTTCACATTATTCATATAAAGAGTTAAAAAAAATGTTTAACTAGATTTTGGTGGCTTGCTATGAGCAAGGTTGGAGTATCACTATCTACCTGTTAGGCATAGATCTTCACCGAACAGAGTTTTATGTGACTGTTTAAAGTCCAGCACTATGATACCACATAGTAAGTAAAAAGGAAAACCTGTTTTTAGAATATGGATCAAATTTTGGATCATGCCATAAGCTATGTTTCATGTATTACCTAAGTAGCTCAAAGCAGACAGTTTTTTACATGGAAATCTAGTATGCCATGGACCGCTTGGCACACCTACCTATGGTGAAATGCAGCATTTTAAAGAGCCACAGGTAGAACTGTAATATAATTGCAGGATCAATAGTAGTGCCCAAGTAGGGATGTAAAAGAGGTGAGATCCTGTGGCATGTTCATCTAAACTTCCAGGCAAGTTTTTCCCCTTTTTTGAGAGATAAAACAAAAACCCTAGAACACATTGTGGCTGCCAGCTCTTGTGATATTATTGCAGCTCACACAATTTTTTCTTGGAGCACAGGCTCCTTGAAAGATTCGAGAGAATTTCAGTTTATATCTCAGGAAAAAATTTTAAAACAACAAACAAACAAACATCCAGATCTGTGTGGCTGTCTAGATTCTCTGTTGCAATGATAAATTTGCAAATGAACTGGAATCAAATGTGCTTTACAGTCCTGGAAGCCAGAAAACAAAAGGAGGGGTAATGTCACTGGTAAAGGCAAAACTTTAGGTTAAGAAACAAGTTCTAAACTATTTCTGACTCATACAAATCCCATCACTTTTGCTGGCTTGAATCATGGACTTCTGAAAAATAGAAACTCATGACTTCAAGAGTTTGCATTTTGATTTCATTTTCAAGATCAACATCATGGGGTCTAAAAGCAACATGACTCGGTGTTGTCACTTCCCTGAGTCTTGGCCAGGACTGCCCTCCCTCCCGGGAACAGCCCCTGCCTGGCACGCAGCGACGTGCGGGACTCTGCGGGCAGCCCGCGGTGGCACCGAGGAGGCATTACAAAGTCTGATGGAATAAGAAGAGAGAATGGATGGGTTTGGTTGTTATCCCTCTTCCCTGACCCCTAGAGCCTACTCCATGTACAGAACAGTCTTTTGTGCCTGTGTTTTGGTTTTCCTTCAGTTTGATTTTTTCAATGCCTGAGGGTAGAACACATTTGCCTTTCAGAGTAAGAGAATAAAACTCCTCTTGTGGGTTTTGCCAGCCCCTTGACCTTTAGGGCTGCTCACTCAGGCTCAGACTCACCCCAGGCGAGTGGCTTCACAGACAAACAAACTCCACAGAAACACCCAGACAGAAATTTCCTCCCAACTAATTTAGCTAGTGCTTCCCTGCTCACACCCGAAGCCGCACAGCAGCCCAGCACCTGCCCTCTGTGCTCACGGCTGGCTGTGCCTAATAATCCCGGGAAAAACCACATAACCTTATTAACTATCCTTCAGCTTTTTCCCCAGGCAGAGTTCATCATCCCAGTTCTCATCATTTAAGAGATACAGGCTGCTCCAAGGGACCTTTCAGGGAAAGAAGCAATAGGTGAGGGGAGGCTGTGAAAATGCTGCCAAAGGAGAGGTTTTCCATCCTGGAAATTTTTATATCTTTCTAGCTGAGTGTGGGAGAGCTACTCCCATCACCTTAGTGACCAGTAGGTTTGTTAGTAACCTTTTTCAGGTGGCTGACAGGAATCCTTCCCCATGGACAGTTCTCCCTCTGTAATTCAGAATGTTCCTCTGGCATTTCCTCTCAGCCACAGGTACACACTGCCACCACCAGATCAAATGCATCCATGTAACAAATTCAGGGGGGCTTGGGTAGACCAAAACTGTCTGGTTCATCTATTTTTTAACAAAATGACAATTTTTGAGATGCTGCACTCTGCTGCTTGCAAAACTTTAACTAGGGCTGATTGGGATTTTTCCATCTAACTATTTTTTGAGCAAAAGTACAAATATTTATAGAAAGTACTGATTTTGCTCTTCCCTGACTTTCTGCTGGGAAACAATTTAGATGCATTTTTTTTTACCTGCTTTTATTGTTATTTTGCGAAGAATTTGAGTGTTCATTTTGTTCAATTTAATTCAACCCATTTGAAATTAAGTATCATAACACATGGAACTGTTTTCTTTTGCTAGAGTAAAGCATTGTAGGAATTTACTAGCACCTCTGTTTGTGGCCAGTCTCTACTGTGAGAAATGTCTCTCTTAGTACATCATAGCTTTTCTTCCACTCAGGCTGTAACAATGCAGCACCAAACACGCAGTTCTGTCAGGAGGTCTGACCAGAGAGCAGAAAATAATCATCAGGTCTCTAAGAAACACCTGCTCATGCTTTTGATCAGGCTGTTACGGTTACCGAGAAGTCCATGTCTGTTGCAATTTTAAATATTCAGATTTTGGGTATCAGAAAACTATGAATTTCATATACTTATCATGATAGCTTATTGGCTTTACAAATTACAGGAAGAGATCACTTCATGATCTAAGTTCAGGTGTGCCAATTATTTGTGTACTTTAGCTGGAAGTTTGGGTTCTATGAGAATCATGGCTGCAGATGTGCTAAAATCACTCAGTTAAGCTATGGCATACCCTGAAACAAAAAGGGTTCTTGCTCTTTCTAGGATGCAATTAGCACAGATCAGTAAAGAAAGCAATAGTGGCTCAGAGCTTGCTGTCATTTTCTAAGTTATTCAGGGATAAATGTCAGATATATGGCAGAATGAAAGCAGGGCAATTCATTAAAAGAATTGTACTCTGTACTCTAAAAACAGAATTCTCAAAACATTTTGCTGATATGAAACTGTGAAAATATGGAAGAAATTAGACTTAGCAGCAAAATTATGCCATAATGTTGTCCAAACCATTTATGGTAGCAAATGAAATACTGTTGGTTTTCAACCTTCCACTATAGTTACAATGATAAGTCTTGATAGAATGAAAGAATTCTGTATTTCAAAAAACATACTAGAACTCCATTCAGCTGAGAAAACAATTAAAGCCTTGTTGGAAATGGGGATTTTTCAACCCACACAAAGAACAAAATATTTCTCACAGTTGTTATCTGCTGTGTAGCTGAAGACAGAATAATCTATCATGTCCTTGATTATCTTCCAGAAAGCGAGGAGATTGCTGTAGGAATATTTAAAAGTAAGTTACAGTGAAGTTGTTTGAACTTTTGAGACCATATCATTACTCCCTGCTGGCAGCAATAACTATAACAAGAGTAAACTGTACAACACCTACATAGATATTTGCTTTATTTGTTACCAAGTTCATATTCTTCTTAATATGGCAATACATGATAAAAATGATCATTTTACTTTAAAGGCTACGACATGAACATTTTGATCCTTTTCTTCAGAATTATGGGGGATATTACACTGTGTCAGCCCCAAACAGTCGGGAAAGCTGAGATATACTCTATACAACAATAGTGCTCAGGCTGACCCAGAAGGAGTCTTTGACCATTTTTCTACTATTAACAGATCCTTCGTACATTAGAAATGGACACCTAGACAAAAAGTTTAAGTTCTTTAAGGCTGGGAATCATGAAGACAACCACTTCTCAGTTACTGAATACTGTATCTATTACACAATACACTAAAAGACATTTATGACAGTTTTAAAATAGCAGCTCTTTTGTATGGGAGGAAGTGAATGACATAAAGCATTCACTGATGGATAAATTGCAACAAAGAATGGATGACAAATAATTTAGTCATAAATATGACTCTTATCTGAAAGCACACCTTGGCAAAGCAGAACAAACAGCAATGTCATTCGGTGTTGTGTGCTTTAGTTCTCAGATACCTAAGTTCATGTCACTTCTGCAAACAAAAATATTTCAGCTTGATTCAGACAATTCAGGAATAAAAAAAAATAAATTACAAAAAAGTGAGAGTATTTTATGGTTCTAAATCCTTTCTAATGAGATGGAATTTGAGGGGAAAGTTCTGAATATGAGCTGCATAATATTGCCCTTGGAGTTTGACAGATTGAGTAGTAATTCAAGCAGATATTTAATAAGTTAGGTAAAGAAATGATTTAATATTTTGCTTTCAAGTCTTCATTTCTTTGGTATTTAGTTTTACAAGATCAATGTCATATCTTGCCTCCCACCAAACAGCTCCAAAAATAATGATTTCTCTGTTCATACAGGACACCTCAACCGTTGGCTACTTATTGGTTCTGCTAAGCCTGAAACCCAAGCTGAAGTCAATTCCAGCTTGACAACATGGTATATACCATGAGGTCTCTGCCCTCCAGAGTCAGTGGAGCTTGAAAGTTCGTCTTTCTAATCTTCTGCAGATAGTAAGGCTGTTAACTGGCAATAGTGTTCTTTTTGTTCTTCTTCAGCAAACACTTCACACGATGGTGTCTAACATGCCAGGTATTAGAGTGCCCTCAGCCTCCTGTGTTTGGCAGCATCCTGAGTCCCTGTTACAGACATACTGGGATCTGTAGATGCACTTTGCCCCATTCTTAGTTTCTGTTTGAAGGCAAGCAACTTATCTCCAGTCTTCCCACAGCCCTGGTTCAGATAGCTGGGAGCTTCCATTGTATGGCATTAGCTCTGCACTGCTGATCTTTCATGTAATGACACAGGACAGTTTCTGGTTTCTGCTGCCAATATTACTACCTTAATTGTACAAAATTAGTTCAAAACCTGTGCTCTGACCCTAGATATTATCATTAGTTTCAAATGCTAATGTGTTTTTTTCCCCGTTTGGATTTTGTATTTAAATCTCTGGCTTAATCAACGTGAGAATAAAGCTACGGTTTCAAAGGCAAGAATTCTGGTGGTAGGAAATGTCAGATTTAATGCTGTGTGTACAGCATTAATTTACAAGCCTTGTGCATTCTGATACAGCCTTCAATTATATAATCATTTGCTTCATGCAGTGCTTTAAATGAACAGTGAGAAGAAAGGAAGAACTGCAGGTAGGCTTGTTAAGTTGGTACTCAGGAGTTTTGAGACAAAGAATCATCGCATACTATTGTATAAACTCTGTATTAATTCATTCAAAAGGGCAAGTCTGGGTGGCAGGGGGCATCTTCTTTTGATGTTTCCTAACTTTTACACCATTGCTCTTGCCCAAGATTTGTTTGGTTTTTGTTTGGTTGTGGTTTGGGGGTTTTTGAGGAGGTTTTGGTGGGTTTTTTGGAGTGTAATTTAAATCTTTCTTATGCCTGTTATAGCAGCATGCAGGAGGTTCATTACCCTGGGAAGAATGCAAATCACGTTTGCAGCCATCAGTTACTTTTATCTATTACAGACAGTAAGACAGACCTATAAAGTTAATATTCTTTTCAATTTGGTTGCCCTTTCCTTTTTTTTTCTTCTATGTATCTTCCCTTACAGCTTTATCCCCTACTTTTCTTATTCTGCAATTTAACAAGATGCTTCCCTCCGACCGCAAATCCCAGAGCTTCTTTGCAGCCAGAACTATATTTATCAATGTTATATGATCACTGCTACCTCTCTTAGGACTATACACTCGGTTTTAGTGAAACTACCTGCTTTAGGTTCCTCCCCAGTGAAATTTGTGATTGTAACTATTGAATTGCTTGCCTGTCTCCATTTTAATCATTATGCAACTGGTTTGCTTTGGGGATTTTTTTTCTACAAGTTTCAGAACTTTACTCATGTTTATGCTTTCTCTATTCTGCTTTCCTGTAGCTAGCTAAAAGTGATCGTGGAATATAAAGTCTGGAGTTCAGTACTAGGCATAGGCTTTCCTTCGGAGACTAAGGGGAGGCCTCAACAAAATCTGCAGCATCCTTACAAGAGGAAGCAGAGAAATAAGCACTGATCTCTTCTCTCTGGTGACCAGTGATAAGACTCAAAGAAGAGAATGAAGTTGTGTCAGAGGAGGTTTAGGCTGGATGTTAGGAAAAGATCCTTCACCCAGAGGGTGGTCAAACCCTGGAACAAGCTGCTCAGGTAAGTGGTTGCAGCATCCTACCCTGCCAGAGTTCAAGAGGCATTTGGAGAATGCTCTCAGGCACATGGTATAACTCGTGGGGATGGTTCTGTGCAGAGAGCCAGGAGTTGGACTTTGATGATCCTTGTGGGTCCATTCCAACTCAGGGTATTCTATAATTCTTCCAAATATATGCTAATACTTTAGCTGCACCTGTCACATGTCACAGATTTAGAGTACCTTGTCCTGCCATTTGCCTTCTGAAAATACATGATCTAGAGCATTTATCTTTCATAGGCTCTGGCTCATGAGGTCATGATAGTTTCAGGTAATAGAAAGGGGTTGATTTTCTGGAAATAGATGGGCATTGATTCTGTATTTGGGAACAGGAATTAGGAAGAAAGATTACTGGAACTGTATCTAGCCTCCAGGTTAATTGTTATTGGAGGGACAGCTTGGCAGGGGGAGCGTAAATGTCCCATGGCACTTTTTTCTCATACTTGCTCTAATGTCTGCTGGTAGTCCCAGGTCTCCTGGTGCTTGAAAGTGAGGGGTGGGCTGCCTGCACTTAACCTGCTGCCATGTGGTTAATTTGCACTTGCACTGAACTGCCTCCTGTGGTCTATAGGGCAAAGCATGAAAGGAGGAAAGCTGTCTCTGCATTTGTGCAGAACTGGTCCTACTGAACCTTTGATGAACTTGACTATTTCCAAAATGGGAATTTAGAGAATTATATTATGCACCATATTCATATTGTGGGATTAGCAGTTATTTAAAGACTGGAAAGGATGTGCTGGACAGTATTCAGTATAAATCACTGTGCATGGTAAACAGTTCAGTAAATCCTTTACAAACAGTCATTAACATAGCAATCCTATTACCTCATCCTCCTTGGTGCAGCAGTCTCAGCACTCTGCAGGGCTCTCTCATGCCTGCTCTGCAGGGACAGTAACAGGAATGAGCCAACTTTTGTGTGCAGGAGGAAGCAAACATCTGGACTCAGGACTTCCACTGCTTATATCAGTAAATCGAAAACATCAAACAAGCCTATACGAGCCCATGCTCCTAAAGCACATTCCCTGGCATCTTCTGATCTAGCAAGGTTTATTAGATCACTAACTTGGTCTTTTTTATATCACACTTGAGATGTTCAGGTTGACACTGGGAAGGTAGCAATCACTTGAATATAAATGATGGTCTGAAGTTCATTTGTCCTATGCTTTCTTCCCTGTCGAGACAGAAGACATTCAAGTATGAGCAGACTCATTATTTTGCAGTAGATGCCATTTCCCTGAGGATTTTCAGTGTCAGGATTTAATCCCCATTTGGCACTCTATGAGATAATAGAAACCTCACATGACTGCATGATATACTTGAAAACCACTGAGACCAGCGTATTGTCCAATTAACAGGGCTTTATCTTCACTCTTCTTGTCAGTGATAATGGGGTCCCTGCAGTTAAAAAACCCCATTCAACACATGAGAATACTTCCCCACACATTATCTTGCTCATTATAATTTCCAAGCTTAAGAAATAAGATAATACTGGTCACTGAGAATAACACAAAGGAAAAAGCAGTGATGGAAAGTCGCTGTTAGTCAATTCAAGTTGCCTAGCTTGGATTCCATGTGAAAAATGTTGCTACAATAACCTACACAGATAGTACATCAACTCCATAATAATACCAGCAAAAAAGTAATTCTGATCAATGTGGTTGTGTTTTCTGCCGATTTTGAAGTTTTATTAATAGCTGTAAAAGATGTTGCAAGCTCTGAAGCATCCTTAAAGCTTTACTCTGTGCAATTTTCCTTGCAAATGTCTTTTATTTTTGATGCACCATCCTTCAAACTGAAGTTTGAAGTGGTAAAATGTAGTGGTCAGCAACTCAACATCATGGATAACATAGAATCTGAGAAATTGAGCTGAAGGGGACTTTTCATGGAAGATGAGGTGAGGATTTCTGAACCATCAAATTGCTCAGTTTCTCTTTGAAAGTCATGACAAAAGACATTTTTGGACTCAATGATCCTTATGGGTCCCTTCAAACTTCAGATATTCTATATCCAATGATTTTTAAAATCTTAATTATTTGGTGTCACTTCTTTGGCTCTTGTTTCCATTGCTGGATTGTTTGATTTTGTTCATAACAAAATCTCTTGGAGAAACAAGGGTGTCAGGCTCTTTACTCTATATCCTGTACAGCCTCATGTGGTTTTGGTTAATGTTGGGCAATATTAAGCACATCTTTCCCATAAATTACCCTGGTACACAAGCTTTAAAGAGCAATACACAGTTTAATGGAGCATCTTATTGTATTTTAGGCTCATGGACACTGCTAGAATGATCAGATTCCCTGGTTTTAAGGGTATGTCCTACCAGTAGAAATGAAGTGTCTCATTGTTTGATAGTGATCTCTAACACTGGGGTAAGGTAGAAATAGACAGAAACGCATAATCTTCATCTAAGGGAGCCCTAAACCCACAGTGTGAAGTTTTTCTTGGGAAGGTACAACTGTACATTTATTTCTTTTTCTAACAGCCTTCCCTCTACCTATCTCACCCTTCAGAAAGGATGGACAGAAAGAGACATATTTTGGAGGAAAGATTTAAACAAAATGCAAATTTTTCCAAGGATATAATGTAAGCTTGTGTAAACTTTTCCAAAAAATGAAAAAAAAAATCAAAAAAAACCAAAAGTTGAAAACTTATTACTTTAAAAAACAACATGAATATGAAGAAGAGCAAATTCTCAGATGTTTAATTTCTGTGAAGGTATGGACAGACCTAGTAGACTCCATCTAGTACTTTGCCCTCGGATGTGAATGTGCAAAGCAATCTTTCAAAAAGCTCCTTGGTGAAGCTTGCTTCTGCTGTGGCAGCAAGCAGGAAACCTCAGGAAGATGAGGTGCAAGAGGTCTCAAGATTTCCCTATGGCCTTGGAATGAATAAAAAGATATGAAGGGAAGTGCAACCTGCATGAAATTGTCTGGAAAAGCAGCATCAGCTGGAGCCCTTCAGGTGCAGAGCCCCTGCTGCAGAAAGGACATGGATCAGGGGCACATACACCACAACACTCCATACCTACCTCATCCTAAAGTGCTCTTCCTAATGAGAACCTAAACAGCCCATATCATTACAACACAATGGGGCTTAGCCTTGCCCCAATACACAGAAAAGAGATCCCAGGACTATCTTGCCTAGAAAAAACAAGAAGTGCATTGTGCGTGCCATTCAGAAAAGACTGCAGAGCAAAGGACTGGAGGAGGAGCACCACAGAATCCAGAGGGGATGGAACTGCACTGCCTATGTTTGTTAGTGCCTGGCACATTCTAGGTGGAGTACTTCATCCAGTCCTTTGAGGTTGAGAATTCTTGAGTTGTCCTCTTAGGAAAATGGTGATACTCACACATGCCTTCTGTACTGGTTTGAAATCAAACCAGTGGGAGATCACAAGTCAGAATTACAATTTAATAGGGAAAAAATTAAAGGAAATAAATAAATGCAGTAGTACAAGAACACTGACAAAGACAGGATACAACCTGACACCCTATGGTGGTAGCAGTCCAAGTAGAGTGGTTCTGTTGAAGTGGTGATCCTGTAGAAATAATGGGTCTGAAGATCCAGCAGTAACTCTTGTCCTCTGGGAGTCCAGTAGGTAATAGCTGCTGTGGTGTTCAGAGTCTCAGCTTATATCCAGGCTGGAGTGCTTGGTTCCTCCCTCTGGGCGGAGCATCTCACAATGGGATGGTGAGTCATGTGATAAGGCCTGATGGCCCATTAACAGGAGATAGAGCAGGAGGGAGTTATCTCTGAGTCATGGGCAAGTCACTGATGGGCCCATTAACAGAAGATAATCCAGAGGGGGAGGGGACAGGGAGCACTGCCCCACCTGGTTTCAACAGTTCATGAAGATGGTGATAGAATATATTTCAAGGACACCTTCTAAATAGATACAATGTCTTCAGAGACAATTCTGTGCAGAAATAAAATTACTTATAACAGCCCATGCTTACATCAGTTCCAAGAGAATTCTCAGTCTCTGAATTACTCAGTTGTCAAGATGTCAGTACTTTTTCTAAAGGCTGGGGATAAATTTCTGGTTCAAGGTCCTCAGCTTTGTCATCCTGGAGGACAACCTGGATATGGTGATTATTGTTCCCTCTCATAACCCAGCCTCTTTGGGTGCCAGTTCATGTCCATACTTCTCATTACTTCTCTCTCCAAGGATTTCTTAATTCTTAAAGTAGTCAGATTATTAGGTTTTATCTCTACTCAGGGCACTGAATTTTTTTTTTTTCCTTAAGAACTCTCAGCATTTTAGATGCTAACTGAATAAAGTAATTTTCTACTAAAACTGAAAACTTATCCTGTACTGACTGTGCCACAAGTCAAATAAATGCAAAGAAATATAATCATATAATCACATACTATGTAACTGACTTCTGGAGATCACTCAACTCAACTTCCCACTCAAAATGGGGATAATTTTATAGTAAGATTCAACTTCAGAGTTAGATTAGACCCTTGTCTAATTAAACTTTAAATTACTCAAGACAGAGTTTACATAACCTCTCTGAGCAGCTTGTTGCAGTGTTTGACTGCCCTTATTGTGACATACTTTCTAAAATCTAATTGGCACTTTCTACCCTACAATTGGATCTGCTGCCTCTTTTCCTTCTACTCCATTTTCTTTAAACTGTAACACTGAAGATGAAGGCAGTTCGAGACAGTTCCAGATCCTTATATATTTCAATTTTAGACTGCACAAACCCATTTCTGTCTGCCTTTCCTCATTCATCTTGTTCTCCATTCCCCTTAGCATCCTGGTGTACTTGTGTCAATATATGCAGATCTTTCCTGCCAGGGTACCAAAAAATGGATAGAGTACTTCAGAACTTTGTTCAGACTGCTGAACAGAGGAGAGTGGTCATTTGCCTCAACCCGATCCCTGCATTCCCAGTAGTCCACTTTGAGGCATGGTTACCTTTGTCATGGCTCCTGATTCACATCCAGACTATACTACTGATTATTAGAACTCCGAGGCTTTCTAGCAATTCTGCTCCACATTCTGTCCTGTGCCATGAGGTTATTCCATTCTTTATGAAAGATTTTGCATTTTTATTCCCAAGATAAATCAATGTTGGCTACTCGAAGTCGCTCATTTTTTCTCAGTCTTCTTCATAAGCCTTGGTATGATTTCCAAGGGGATTTGCTCTACATACTTCCCAGGAATCAAGATTAGGCTGACCACCCTGTAATTCCCAAGTCTTTTGTGCCTTCCTTCCTGAAAAGGTGCATGACATTTTCCTTCCTCATCTGGGATGTTCCCCAGTTGCTGTGACCTTTCACTGGTGACACGAAGCAGCCTTGCAATGACATTGGCCACTTCTCAGGGGGCCTTTGGAACACAGTTGATTTGCCAGCCAGTGACTAACCATCTTGTACTGACTCCTTTTTAAGTGAAGGGCATCACAATTTGTTTGGATAAAATAAATATAACCACATGATCATCATCTCTGGCACTTAGTCAACTGCTAATTTTTAGGTGAGTGATTAATTAATTATTTTCCTACAAGAAAGACTGTCTGCCAATTTGCTGCTAAAATTTAGTTTCCTCATACAGCCTACAGAACATGCAGTATTCAAAAATTACTGTTTAGGGGTGGTTTGTGGTTTGTAATCAACAGATGCCCTGTAGGCTGCAGTCCATGAAACAGTGATTTTTCTTTCCTACACATTACACATGATCACTTATCTCTCTGGAGGGGTCAGAAAGTCAGGAACAAATGTAATTAAAGTCCATACTGTTTCAGTGATTATAATGCTAGTCCTCAAAATTTGGGGGGATTTATGGTCCTAAACCATCCAGGATTCTGTAAGAGAAAACCATATCTCTGAAAAGGAAAAAAAAAATCCATCCAAATTTCTACCATTCTCCTTTTGGGACAAATTATCAACATCAAATTTTGAATTCTTATTGCATAACTTCCCAGCAAACTTCTTTCAACAATAATTTTTCTTTTATTCCTCCTTTCTCACTTTGCATTTCTAAATCTTCGTGCTAATCACCTGTATTCTTACTTTGATACATAAACAAATAATTAAGAATAGCTTATTTGTACGCCCTTTTGTTCTTGTGAAGTGTGTTCTTATTGAGGATTATGACTGAGTCTAGCTTGTTTTGTTTTTTTCTGTCTTCTGCTTGCTAAAAGTTCTTGGCAAGTTTTGAATTTATTTTTTAGCTTAGACAATGCAATACTGCTTTGAAACATAGCTAGGAAATAAAAGTTGAAGAACCACTGTTGATAGTATTATTATTCCTTTGTGTTTTGAGAGAAATTGATTTTTTCATTGCTGATGAATAATGGAGTATTCTACCCTAATACTGAATGTTCTCCTTTGTCACGTGAGCAGCTTCCTTTGATTGCTTCTATATTAGAGTGTAATGTCCATGATCAGGTGTTTCTACTTGAGCGTTTGATTTGATTTAGGTACTTTTCTCAAAAACCTGTGTTTTATCATAGATGTTGATTTCTTCACTGATAGCTGTATCATTAGCAGTTAAGAAACTGTGACTAGGTCTGCACGCAAGCTGTGTCAACACTCTGTACTGTGTTCTGCAGTCTCTCTGCCCCCTACCTTAGGCCAATTCTAGTACTTTAAATTAGGTATTGCAGAAAACAGACATAGAAAATTGTATTGCTGGAATGTTATTCTTGCAGTAGCCATGAGAATCAGTTTTGAGAAGGAGCACTTTTTTTTAATGTAACTTCTAGTGAAAAAAATAGTACAGAAAATGTTTTCACACTGTGCAAGTAGCACATAGAACTGGATCATATCTCTTGGGAGAGCCTGTCGGGATCTGTAGAGGATATTGTGTCTGAGCATCACAAGAAGATGCAATGTCCCTTTAACTCAGGATATGACAGGGTAAATCCATGTCTTTGCTGCAAAGGAGTGAATTAGCCTTTATCCATCCTTTAGAAGTCTCTGCCTTAGTCAGTATCTTTCACCCAAGCAACATGAGAGTATTGGAATGCTAAAGGCCGGAGGCTGGCTAGTTTATCTGCCCTATTATTCCCTCTAACATAAGGTCCAGACCTATCTGATTTCTGTCTTCAAAAGCTGTAGTTTTTCAGATACTATCAATAGAATCAGACAGCATTGCTTCTTTTTACCTGTACTGTACACACGGATTTAGCTTTGTTATTTTAACTCTGAGCAACATATTTCTTCTTTAACTCCCTAAAGCCCCCTAGTTCTAGTCAGCTTTG
>VZRF01015264.1:18546-49555 GCA_013396875.1 Vireo altiloquus | reverse complement strand
AGCCTGGTGGCACAAGGAGCAGCAGCTTGTCAGGAGTGTCCTTGGGGCACAGCCAAGTCCCCTGGAACCTTCCCGAGGTGCCCCCAGGGGCAGGAGTTTGTGGCTGAGGCTGGGCTGGAGGAGCCTGTGGCCATTCCTGCAGGAATTCAGGAATTCAGGAATTCAGGAATTCTTCCCCCACTGCAATCCCTTCCCCAGCTGTGCCCAGGAAGGGAGAGACTCAGGAGAGCTCTGACAGAAAGTGAGACTGCCCCAGGGGGCTGCAGACAAGCCCCAGGTGCCAGGGAAGGTGCCAGGGAAGGTGCCCAGGGGATCCCCAGCAGGTCTCTGCCACCCCCAGACCACAATGCCACCCCCAGACCACTCTGCCACCCCTCCAGCACCGACCCCTTCCCTCCCAGCCCCTTCCCAGAGCAGCTGGAATTTATGAACAAGATGATAAAGAAAGGAAAAAGAGTCCTGTCAGGGCTCTCTGTGTGTGTTGTAAATTGTCCATATATCAAAGATATTGCCTGCATTCAGCATTTAATGCTATCGGTAAAAATATAATGTGAGAGGCCAGAGAAGAAGTTGCTCACAGGGAAGGATGAATATTCGGTGTGAAATATTAAGCCTGTAAAAGAGGCATTTCTCTTTTTGGCTGGAGTGCTGGTATTTCTTCCTATTTAATTTACATAAATCAATGATGAAAAAAAAATGTAATAACAGGACTCAGATTCTGTAGCTGCAGGGAACCTGGGGAACCTGGAGAAGGAGTTTGGGGATTATAGACACGCTCCAAAGAAAGCAGCATGGAGCAACTGATTTTTCTAAACTTTTCTGGTTTGCCTTGCTCAGAGAAGTTAGCTCCTGTTTTCTACATCCCAGGGGTGAGGTCCTGCCAGGAAAAACTAATGAAATTGTCATTGCAAACTCTGTGTTTGTTGGTTCATTGGTTTGATTTTCCACAAAATTTTGTCTTTTAAAATGGTGACTCAACCATTTCTGGCTAGCAAAGAGAAATAAAAATAGAAGACGATGGAAATATTCTGCATGATATTCCTACGTCCATTGGAAAATGTCACTGGAAAGGCACCAAAAGGGACCAGTGACATCTTCCTGTGGCCTCAGCACACCAGAGGAGACACCTGAATGGGCAGAGATCAGGGCTGGAGGTCAGAGCCCTGCACCCTAAACCTGTCCTAACCCTCTGAACCTAAACCTCCCACTCTGAACCTTGCTGAGCCCAGGGAGGGACCTGAGCAGGACTGAGNCATCTTCCTGTGGCCTCAGCACACCAGAGGAGACACCTGAATGGGCAGAGATCAGGGCTGGAGGTCAGAGCCCTGCACCCTAAACCTGTCCTAACCCTCTGAACTAAACCTCCCACTCTGAGCCTTGCTGAGCCAGGGAGGGACCTGAGCTGAGCCCAGGGAGGGACCTGTGCTGAGCCCAGGCTGTCCCCAGGGAGGGACCTGTGCTGAGCCCAGGGAGGGATCTGTGCTGAGCCCAGGCTGTCCCAGGCTGTCCCAGGGCCTGTCTGACCCAGGGAGGAGGGCACAGGGCAGGGAAGCAGGGAGGGGATCAGGGGGAGCTGCCTGGATGCTGCTGATGGATTTGGCTCCTGGCTTGCAGCTCCATGGAGTGCAGTGCTGGAAAATGAGAGGTGTGCCCAAGAGCCCAGAATTCAGCAAAGCCCCTGGGCCAGGGGGCAGAAAAGGGCTGGAACTGTGTTCTTCTGAGTGCCATGGGATAAAAAACCCCTCCATGTATTTTTTTTTTCCTTCTGCCTTCCTTTGTTTTCTCTCCCCTTGCCCTGAAGAAGCTGTTGATTATAATTTCAGTGCAGTTGGAGATGCAAAGCTTAATGGAGCGGGCCTTTCTATTTTCGTCCTCTGTGCATTGTCAGATGAAATAACATGGATTATATTTTGTTGTTGATGCACTGAATATTCTCGATACTTAAATCCAGCAGTGTTTATAGCAGGCTGAGGTTCTGTGCTAGGATCAGAAAGGTTTGAGGTTTGCTTGTTTCTATTATTTATTTTGTGGGGAGATCGAGATTCTGCCTTGTGGTTTTGTGGGTTTTGTTTGACATTTTTTAACCAGGGAAAGTTAAAGAATAAATTGTAATGGCAGGAGTTGGAACTAGATGATCTTTAAGGTCACTCCCAACCCAGAGCATTCCATGGTTCCATGAATTCTGCTCTCCTCACCCATAGGAAGCACCATCAGTATCCTTTTTGGTCCTCCTGGAAACAACTGCTCCCAGCTTTGTGCTTGTTAAAAACCTCCAGCAGGAATTCTTTGTGGATATTTGTCCTATTTCTCCTCCTGGTCTGATGTTTTCAGCCTGAGGTACCTCCTTGCCCTGCTGGGGTGTCCTAAGGAATTCCATCCCAAGCTCTGCTGTTCTCTGTTCTGTGTCCCTCCGAGGACAGGCTGAGATCTCTCAGCACTCTGCTTTCAGAGCCAGCCCAGCAGAGGCTGCCTCGCCCAGGGAGGGGCTCACAACAGCTGTGGCCCTGGGCTAGGAGAAGACATGGAGGGTCTAAGAGCAGTTGGAAAGCACCACAGATCTGTTCTCTGGGGAATTCCACATTAATGGGGTGGTTCTGCTCCGTGCAGAGCTCAGCTGGCAGAGCAGGGCACAGGGGAGGCTGTGCTGGGTGAGTTCAGGTGCCACAGTGTTCCTGACTGCTGCTCCACATTGTTTTGTGTTCATTTGGAGTGCATTCAGCACCGAGGGTGCTCTGCAGCTGCAGGGAGAGGATCTCTCGTTTTCTGGGTGATTGCTGTTCAGCTCAGGTATTTTAGCTGGAAGACAGAGAGGCAAGGTTGGTTCAGGACCCACAGAGATTTCAAACTGACTGATAAGAGTTAAAATTCCCTGGGAATTCCATCCATCAGTGTGTATTCACTAAGGGTGGGATCCTTCAGCTGCCATCTCTTATCTTGCCCCACTTGGACTCCCCAAAGATCCATTTTGAATTCAGAAGTTGGAATTGGGAAGTGGAAATATTTCCAGTTCCAGGAGCAGCCAGGCAGTGTAGCTCAGGTTGGTAACTGCAGGATGTCCTGGAGGAGGAGAAGGAGAACCAGGAAGGATTGGGTGCAAGAGAGATGATTCCTGCTTCGGTTTAGGAGGTGGCAAACTCCTGACCTGCTGGACACGGCAGAGGTTGGACCTGGATACTCACTGAGGACCCTTCCAACCCAAACCACTCTGTGACTCTGTGATTCCATGGAAGGAGGTGAATTCAACCAGGAAAACTGGGAATAGTTCAGTTCTTCACTGGGAGTTTGAAGAACAAAGGCAGAACCAGGCAATGAGACAGAGCAGGGTGCCAGAGGTGTGAGTGCAGAGAGCTGCTACCCTTTGGTGCCGTGGCACAGCCAGGGAGAAACTGGAAACAGAGAGATTCTTGTGTGTTAGTGCAAACAGAGAAGAGCTCAAGGTCCTGAGGAGCCGTTGAGGCTGAAATAGCATCGAGACAAGGCCCACTCAAGGCTCAGCACTGAAGGGGTTGAGTGAATCCAGACCAGCCCTGGCAGCTTTATCCTGCCCACACATGGAACGCTCGGAGCCTGTGGCCTCCCCTGCCAGCCTGTGCAACTTCCCCTGTGGAATGTGGAATATTCACAGCCCCGAGGGGTTCTTTTAACTCAAATTAGGCTGTGTTCCTTCTTGTCCCTCTCTCAGTGGACAAGACAACAGCTGATCTCAGCCCTTTCTGACAGCCCTGCCCGCGTCAGAAGAAGTTGCCATGCCAACCTTGCCTCCTGTTGCCAAGCAGAGGATGGAGGGGCAGCTCTGCTTCCAGCCTGGCACCAGGGACAGGAGGTGGCCTGAGAGGTGGCCAGAGCCATCTCCTCTCGCAGGAACAGCAGCACCCTGAGCTCCTGCTCTGTGCTTGGGACAGCACCCTGAGCTCCTGCTCTGGGACAAACCTCTCACCTGGCCCTGAGCGACACAGCCCCAGGCAGCACCCGAGGGTGCAGCTCAGCTCCTCACTCTGCCCTGCCCTGGGACAAACCTCTCACCTGGCCCTGAGCGACACAGCCCCAGGCAGCACCCGAGGGTGCAGCTCAGCTCCTCACTCTGCCCTGCCCTGGCACAGCCAAGTCACTCTGGATTTTCCACATGGGAGGTTGGAGCAGCAGGGAGAGGTTGGCTCTGAGGAAGCAGAGGAACTCTGACCTCCAGATCTTGCCAGCAATGTTCGTGGGAGGTTTCTCTCTGCTGGGATTGGGGAGTCAGGGGAAGGGATCAGGACTGGTCCAGGATTCAGCCCAGGCACCCAGGAATGAGGAAAGCTCCATTTGTTGCTGGGGATGGAAGAAATGAATTGATCTTTTAAGGAGAGCAAAGAGGAGATGGAGCAAGCTCAGAGATGAGGAGGAACCTGTTGGTCTCACACATCTGTGCCAGCAGCAGCTCCTCCAGGGGAGAAACACAACCACACAGTGACAGAGTGGTTTGGGTTAAAGGCCATGCACGCCCTGCAGTGGGCAGAGACCCCTTACCCCTGC
This sequence comes from Vireo altiloquus, assembly GCA_013396875.1. NCBI lineage: Eukaryota > Metazoa > Chordata > Aves > Passeriformes > Vireonidae > Vireo > Vireo altiloquus. The sequence goes on along the minus strand of VZRF01015264.1, from coordinate 45,043 downwards.
CAGGGCTGCTCAGAGCCCTCTGCAGCCATGGCATGTGAGGCTGTGCAGGCTGGCGAGGCCAGCGCTGGTGAGTGCCAGGCAGACAAGGTCCAAGCTGCTCGCAGGGGATGCAGGAAATGACCCAAAGGTTGTTCAGCTGCTGTCAGCTCTGAGGGTGGAGCGTGGCTGTGTCAGGGCTGGAAGTCCTGGTGCCACCTTCCACCAGTGACACCTTCCACCAGCGACACCTCTCCCACGGGTGACACCTCTCCCACCAGTGACACCTCTCCCACCAGTGACACCTCTCCCACTCTGTATCCTCCTTCCCAGCCCAGCCAACCTCAGCCACCTCCTGCAGAGGATTCAGTCACTGTCTCACCATCCTTGAAGTGATTGTCACCAAAGGCACAAGGTGAGCAAAGGGAAAGGACCTCAGGAAGATGAAGAATCAATCCCTGTGCATTCACAGCTGTGGCTGCCCCTGGATCCCTGGCAGTGCCCAAGGCCAGGCTGGACATTGGGGCTGGGAGCAGCCTGGGGCAGTGGGAGCTGTCCCTGCCATGGCAGGGGTGGCACTGGATGGGATTTAAAATTCCTTTTAACCCAAACCAGTCTGGGATTCTGTGATATTTAAGAAATCTGCATCTAAACGGATCTGGGAGGAGAAGTGGGACAGAAAGCCTCTTGAAATCCATCTTCCTTCTGCCTTCTCTTTCCAACCTCAGCACCAGCAGAAGGCACTTAGGGCTGGTGTCTGGGTGCAGCTGAGGCGAGGATGTTACAGGATGTTTGGTCATTAGCTCTCAATGAGACTGTGTCAGGGGAGAGGCTGCACTTGGAGGAGAGGATGATTTACAGAGCCCAGGAATAACGAACCTTGTAAGGAACAAAGCTGGGAAATAAAGCTCCGTGCTCCACCTGAATTGCTACCTACCTGAGTGTGCTCAGAGCTCATATTTAGTGCTTCTGGTGGCACATTGACAGACGGCTTAGTGAAAACAAATGTTAATGTTAATTAAGCTGGAAAACTTCCCAGATTTGGAGAATGAGAGTGTTTGCTTGGATAATAACTCAGATAGCCTGTGCCCTGCTCAGCACTCCCACTGGGAAATGTGAGCGCTCAGAAACAGGGGATCAGAGAACTGCCGCAGCTCATCCAGAGCTCAGATCTCCTCCCAGGATGGAGGGGTGCTGCTCCCTGCAGCATCTTCCCCAGCGCTTAGGGCACCCCGAGTTTCTCTGGCAGGGGTTTTGAGCCATCCCTCCCCTCCCCTGTGAGAATGTGCTGTGCTAGCAGAGCCACACCAGGCAATGCTGCCTGACATGCCTCCTAAATTCTCCTTTACTTAATTTCACTCCGGTGCTTCCAGATGATGATAATTAACCTCTCTTACTGCAGAGGACAGCAAATAGTGAGAGCTTGGAGGTACGAGTGAGGCTGAGCGTCGCTCCCTTTGCATACAGTCAGATCTCACTGCTTATCGCAATAATTGTGCTTCTCTTGGCTTCAGCTGGTCTTCACTGACTTGCAGCAGCTCATGATCTGGCCCAGTGATTTCAAATTCCCTTCTACATCTTTTTAGTTCAAGCCGTGGTCACTGGTGCCAGCCTGAGCCTTGGGAATGCCAGAGAAGGGCTGTGGGCTAGAGAGATGCTCCAGCTCTTGTTCCAGGGATGGGAACGTGTATGTATTTATTTATTTGTTTGTTTATTGCTGAAAGGACTGGGGGGAAACACGGTGATTAGGGAACGAGGAGGTGCACACAAACAGGAACCGCTGGTAGCTCTTCAGTCCTCGCAGGAGCCCCGCGAGGGCTCAGCACGTTCCTGGTGGCTGCTCCGGGCAGTGGCACCCAGGACGGGCGGGCAGCGAGCCCCAGGTGCCAGCTCGGCTCTGCCTCTGAGCTCAATTCAGCTGCCCTGGCCCAGCCGGGGGAACGAGCCCAGAGGCTGCCGAGGGAGCGGGGCTGAGCCAGGGCTGAGCTGGGGCTGAGCCGGGCATGGAGGGGCCGGAGCCGGGCGCAGAGAGGCACATGTGGGGCACGGAGGGACCGGAGCTGAGCCGGGGGATGAGCCAGGGGCTGAGCGGGGCATGGAGGGACTGGAGCATGTGTGGCACGGAGCGGCACATGTGGGGCACAGAGGGACCGGAGCTGAGCCGGAGCTGAGCCGGGGGCTGAGCTGGGCATGGAGGGAGCAGAGCTGGGCACAGAGGGACCGGAGCTGAGCCGGAGCTGAGCCGGGGGATGAGCTGGGCACAGAGCAAGCACGGAGGGACCGGAGCTGAGCATGGAGGGACCGGAGCTGAGCCGGGGGCTGAGCCGGGCACGGAGAGGCACATGTGGGACACGGAGGGGCCGGGGGAGCCCGTGTGGGGCACGGCGCAGGTTCCCAGGGCTTTCCCTAGAGCTCTCCCTCTCTGCAGGGATGCACACAGATGTCCTCTGGCTGCCACTCACTCGGACATCTCCTCCACACTCTGCCAGCTGGGCAGGAGCAGCTTTCCCCTCCTGCCTTTCCCCGCTGGGACCTTCACATCCCCGCCCGGTGTGCTGCTCTCAGCCCCGGGCACAGGCTGTGCTCACTGCCGCCCAGGATTTATGTCCTGGGAAAGCTTCCCCCGGGAGCCCTTCCAGAAAAGCCATTCCAGTGAGCGAAAATCCTTCTGGGCTCTGAGCCCCAGGATTGATGAAAGCCTCGCTGGATGAGGTGCGACAGACTCCTTAATGCACCTTTGAGGTTGTTTTTTATCAATGAATCAGAGAATGGTTTGGGTTGGGAGGGACCTCAAAGCCCACCCAGTGCCACCCATCATGGGCAGGGACAGCTCCCACTGTGCCAGGCTGCTCCCAGCCCCAATGTCCAGCCTGGCCTTGGGCACTGCCAGGGATCCAGGGGCAGCCACAGCTGCTCTGGGCACCCTGTGCCAGGGCCTCGCACCCTCCCAGGGAAGGATTCCTTCCCAATGTCCCATCTAAAGCTTCTCTCTGTCACTTTGAAGCCATTCCCCCCTGTCCTGGCACTACAGGACCTTGCCCAGAGTGTCTCTGCCTCTCTCAGGCACTGAGAGGCTGCACTGAGGTCACCCCAAACCTTCCCCAGGCTGAACCATCGCAGTTCCCTGGGCTGAGGTGGTCACTGCTCTGTCCAGGCTGCTGGATGTGACACCCAGAGGGTGCTCAGGACAGGAGCAGCTGAACTGAATCCTGAAAATTCCATGGAGCAGCCAACCCTCGGAGCATTGCCCTGGAGATGCAGAAGCTTCCAGGCTGTGAGACACTGCTGAGCATTTCACCTCTCATTTGGTACTGAACTTAGCTGGTCAGCGACACAATGAGAGGCTGAAATCAAAAGTGACTCTTTGAGGAAGGAATTCAGTCCTGATTTGAAAGCCTTCAGCAGCAGAAAGATGCAGCACTTTCCAAGGCACTGCCTTCACCTGCTCCATCACTCCGTTAAAATTATTTCTATTTGAATATGTCAGGATTCCACTTCCAGTCATAAATATTCCTTTCTCCACAAGATTAAAGACTACTTTGCTAACCACAATTTTCTCCCCATGAAAGTACTTACACACCTTAATCAAATTAGTCACCTCTCCATCTTCCTTTTATTTATTTATTTTTTATAAACTAAGCAGATTGGATTGTGAAAGTCTCAGTGCAAGGCACTTTCTCCAGGTCTCCAGTAGTTTTTCTTACACCTTTTTTTTCTGGACTCCCTTCCAATCCTTCCCCAAAGTCCTTTTTAGAACTGACAGCAGCCAACTGCCTGCTTTACTCATCTCAGCCTGGCTGGTGTCTCTCACTGAAGCAGAAAATGTTTCTCCTTCCCTAATTTCAGCTCCCTTCTGGTTCTCCCCAGGGTCTCTGCTGATGTCTGTGCACATTCCATGGTGGAATTTCTGGTGCTCTGCTTGCTTACCAAGACTCCTAACCCTATTCCCAAGCACAATCTGCGTTCCTGAAACCTCTGTGGGTAACTTTGGAATTGTCTGTTTGAAATCCTTCCCATCCCTGTCGTGGGCAGTAATTTATTTACTCAGAGTAAAAGCTCAGTTTAAGCCATGCAGGATTTTCCTACATTCCTGCAGATTCCCCCTCAGCCAACATTTTAGGTGCATTAAAATGACCTAATAATTTTTAAACAAACTCATTCCTAGTATTTTCTTAATATCTTCCTTGGTAATTATTCCTAATCATATTCATGAAATACAAATAATTCTTCTTTTAATTTTAAAACTGGGAGAGGGAGGTGAGAACATTTCGAGGGCTGCAGAAGAGGTTATTGCTTTCTCCTCCTCCACCAGCAGAGCCAAATGTCATTGCTGAGATCCCTCCTGGTTCCACCATGCTCTGCAATTCTTCATTCCTGGGACTTTCCTTAACGGCTTTAGTTTTCTGAACTATTTGAATTTCACAGCTTCTCCTTTTTGCTAATTACCATCTTCCCAGCTCTGTTCTTCCTCCATTGTCCTTTCATTTGTAATTGTTGCCTTGGTTTTACCACGGGACCAAAATGGGATTTTAGGTCAGGCTGTCCTTTTACTCGATGTGCAAATAGTGGTTTTACATGGAGATGTTCTTTGTGTCAGCAGAGCTCCTTGTGCTGGAAGTTGTACAGAGGCAGAATGACAAATCAGTCCTTGCAGCAGTGCAGGAGCTAATTGCAGAGCAGGCGAGAACAGCGGCCAGGGCAGATGGGGCTGCACCAGAAAACACTCAATTATCCCCAACTGCAGGGAAAATCTCCCTTCCAGCCAGACCTGCGCTGGTCCTGCCTCGGGGGCCACTGAGGGGCCAGCAGCGCTGGGATGGCACCATGCCACTCCAGCACAGCATGGGCAGCTCACAGCCACAGCAACAGGCTCAGCTTAACCTCCAAAGGTGACTTTTTGGGAAGGAAATAGGAATTAACGTGTTCCAAGCAGCTCCCTGTCTTTGTAAGAAAAAGACCTTCCAAGGATGGAACTAATCCAAGAGAAAACTTGGGACAATTTTGCTGTCACATTGCTATTGCCAAGGAAACCAGGTTGATCCAGCCACCACAGAAAGAGAAGAGGATGAAACAAAAAGGCTACAGAAATGGAATAATTTGATGTTTCCAGCTGGTGGCACTATGGCAAATGGTCCAGGACTGGTCCAGAAAATTTCACTCCTTACAAGGGCCTGGGGTGACAGACAAAGGGAAGTGGATCCAAGCTGCCAGGGAGCTGAGTTAGACTCGATATTGGGCAGGAATTGTTCCCTGTGAGGGTGTGAGGCCCTGGCACAGGGTGCCCAGAGCAGCTGTGGCTGCCCCTGGATCCCTGGCAGTGCCCAAGGCCAGGCTGGACATTGGGGCTGGGAGCAGTGGGAGCTGTCCCTGCCCATGGTGGGGAACAAGACAATTTTTAAGATCCTTTCCAACCCAAAGCCTTCAATAACTCTGCTAATCTCCTCGGAGTAGTTGAGATTTCTTCTATCTTCATGAGGAAGCTATAGAAGCTGAGAGCTCCTCCTGATTTCCCTGCAGGGCTGTCCCAGAGCTCCTCCCGGAGCCGTGCAGGTGCTGCTGAGCTGCTCAGAGCTTTGTGCCCCCTCGGCCACTGCAGGCAATCGCAGTGAGAGTTCTGCGAGGTGGAAAAACGGATTGATGGATCAGTTAATTGATCCATGAGTGATTGACAGCCCGTGCTACCCTGGGCGCACAGCAGAGACAAAAACCTTCAGTCACCAGCCTGAACAGCAACTGCAGAAAAATTAAGGCTCCTTTGTGAACATTTTCTTTTAGTGCTTCTGTCTCAGGACATAAGAGGCGTTGCACAAACAAACACGAGCACAGAATATCCAGCGTGACTGTCAAAAAGCCAGATTAAGAACAAGGAAAATGGGCACACAGTGTTCAGTCATAAAACCACTGGAAAAGATGCTCAACAATGAAGTGGAATTAAATGAAATTCTAGCCACTCAGAATGCATTATCCCTGCAGCATGTCCATGAAATCGCTCGCTGAATTGCAGAGTAATTTGCTCTTAGCCTGCGAAGCCTTTCTGGGCTCTTTTCTCCCTTTTATTCCCCCCTTCCCCAATTCTTTTTTTTTTTTTTTCCTTTCTTGTTAGCAGTCATTTGGGAACTCGTTCCCCACTCATTTCGCTCCCAAAGGAAATATTCGGCGAGGGAACAATAGTGATGTGTCACGATGACGTTCCGGGTCACTCGCTCAGGCAGTAATGTGCTTCCCAATTGCTCTGCCTGTGTGCACTAAGCTGCTTCTGGAAGGGCTTTCATGCCCTTTACCTCCTCGCTGGGCTCCTGGCTCATCCTGCAGCACCCACGGACCTGCCTTTGTGGAGGAGCAAACTGCGCAGGCTGACCTGGCAGCAGCCCACGTAAAGTGCTTTTCTTCACACAATCAGCAGCTCTGATGGGGAGAAAAGCACAATAAAGCTGTAGAGAGTCTTTCGCTGGTGCAGAAGTTAAAAATTGCTTGACCCAAACAGTGATGGACAAATTCATCGCCCTAAAGAGCTGCTGTGCTGTAAATCCCCTTTGTGATGAGCTCCACCATCAGCTGGTGAGGTGTGAGGCTGATTGTGTGCGATGAGTGCTGGGGAGGGGCTGGGAAGGATTTTACCATGGATGTTCTCCCTGTGCCTGGCAGTGCCCACGGCCAGGCTGGACACTGGGGCTGGCAGCACNGTGTTCCAAGCAGCTCCCTGTCTTTGTAAGAAAAAGACCTTCCAAGGATGGAACTAATCCAAGAGAAAACTTGGGACAATTTTGCTGTCACACTGCTATTGCCAAGGAAACCAGGTTGATCCAGCCACCACAGAAAGAGAAGAGGATGAAACAAAAAGGCTACAGAAATGGAATAATTTGATGTTTCCAGCTGGTGGCACTATGGCAAATGGTCCAGGACTGGTCCAGAAAATTTCACTCCTTACAAGGGCCTGGGGTGACAGACAAAGGGAAGTGGATCCAAGCTGCCAGGGAGCTGAGTTAGACTCGATATTGGGCAGGAATTGTTCCCTGTGAGGGTGTGAGGCCCTGGCACAGTGTCCAGAGCAGCTGTGGCTGCCCCTGGATCCCTGGCAGTGCCCAAGGCCAGGCTGGACATCGGGGCTGGGAGCAGTGGGAGCTGTCCCTGCCCATGGTGGGGAACAAGACAATTTTTAAGATCCTTTCCAACCCAAAGCCTTCAATAACTCTGCTAATCTCCTCGGAGTAGTTGAGATTTCTTCTATCTTCATGAGGAAGCTATAGAAGCTGAGAGCTCCTCCTGATTTCCCTCCAGGGCTGTCCCAGAGCTCCTCCCGGAGCCGTGCAGGTGCTGCTGAGCTGCTCAGAGCTTTGTGCCCCCTCGGCCACTGCAGGCAATCGCAGTGAGAGTTCTGCGAGGTGGAAAAACGGATTGATGGATCAGTTAATTGATCCATGAGTGATTGACAGCCCGTGCTACCCTGGGCGCACAGCAGAGACAAAAACCTTCAGTCACCAGCCTGAACAGCAACTGCAGAAAAATTAAGGCTCCTTTGTGAACATTTTCTTTTAGTGCTTCTGTCTCAGGACATAAGAGGCGTTGCACAAACAAACACGAGCACAGAATATCCAGCGTGACTGTCAAAAAGCCAGATTAAGAACAAGGAAAATGGGCACACAGTGTTCAGTCATAAAACCACTGGAAAAGATGCTCAACAATGAAGTGGAATTAAATGAAATTCTAGCCACTCAGAATGCATTATCCCTGCAGCATGTCCATGAAATCGCTCGCTGAATTGCAGAGTAATTTGCTCTTAGCCTGCGAAGCCTTTCTGGGCTCTTTTCTCCCTTTTATTCCCCCCTTCCCCAATTCTTTTTTTTTTTTTTTCCTTTCTTGTTAGCAGTCATTTGGGAACTCGTTCCCCACTCATTTCGCTCCCAAAGGAAATATTCGGCGAGGGAACAATAGTGATGTGTCACGATGACGTTCCGGGTCACTCGCTCAGGCAGTAATGTGCTTCCCAATTGCTCTGCCTGTGTGCACTAAGCTGCTTCTGGAAGGGCTTTCATGCCCTTTACCTCCTCGCTGGGCTCCTGGCTCATCCTGCAGCACCCACGGACCTGCCTTTGTGGAGGAGCAAACTGCGCAGGCTGACCTGGCAGCAGCCCACGTAAAGTGCTTTTCTTCACACAATCAGCAGCTCTGATGGGGAGAAAAGCACAATAAAGCTGTAGAGAGTCTTTCGCTGGTGCAGAAGTTAAAAATTGCTTGACCCAAACAGTGATGGACAAATTCATCGCCCTAAAGAGCTGCTGTGCTGTAAATCCCCTTTGTGATGAGCTCCACCATCAGCTGGTGAGGTGTGAGGCTGATTGTGTGCGATGAGTGCTGGGGAGGGGCTGGGAAGGATTTTACCATGGATGTTCTCCCTGTGCCTGGCAGTGCCCACGGCCAGGCTGGACACTGGGGCTGGCAGCACCCTGGGGTACAGGAAGGTGTCCCTGCCATGGCCAGGCTGGACACTGGGGCTGGCAGCACCCTGGGGCAGGGGAAGGTGTCCCTGCCACGGCCAGGGTGGACACTGGGGCTGGCAGCACCCTGGGGTACAGGAAGGTGTCCCTGCCATGGCCAGGGTGGCTCTGGGTGGGCTTTGAGGTCTCCTCCAGCCCAAACCATTCCCTGTTTCTGTGGGGATGCTGAGGTCGCTCACGGGGCTGTGGCACGGAAGGTGAGGTCCCTGCTCTGCAGTTTGGGATCTCACTGTGGGGTTTGGGTCCAAGCCCACAGCCCCCAGAGGAGCAGCATCCCCCTGGTCTGGACCTGCTTTCCTGAGGATATTTAGCTCCTCTCTGTGTCTGTCTGCACATCCTTCCCTCGGACAGGAGCTTGTGAGGATTTGATAATTTCAACCAAAGGAAGCATCCTCAATAAATTAAACCGTGAATGCATTGAACTCATTTGGACTTAATGAAAATACAGAGCTGGGCAGCAGAGAGCCTTTCTGTTACTGCAGCCCAAGGTTCATTCTCTGCATGAGGACAGGCTGAGGGAGCTGGGGCAGTTCAGCCTTGAGAGGAGCCCCAGCTGAGAGAGACCCTCAGCCCTGGCTGTCCCTGGGTGTCCTTGGCTGTCCCTGTCCATCCCTGTCCGTCCCTGTGTCTGTCCCTGTCCATCCCTGGCTCTCCCTGTCCGTCCCTGTCCATCCCTGTCTGTCCCTGTCCGTCCCTGTCCATCCCTGTCTGTCCTTGGCTGTCCCTGTCCATCCCTGTCCGTCCCTGTCCATCCCTGTCTGTCCCTGTTCATCCCTGTCCATCCCTGTCTGTCCCTGTCCGTCCCTGTCCATCCCTGTCCATCCCTGTCCATCCCTGTCCGTCCCTGTCTGTCCCTGTCCATCCCTGTCCATCCCTGTCCATCCCTGTCTGTCCCTGTCCATCCCTGTCCGTCCCTGTCTGTCCCTGTCCATCCCTGTCCATCCCTGTCCATCCCTGTCCATCCCTGTCCGTCCCTGTCTGTCCCTGTCCATCCCTGTCCATCCCTGTCCATCCCTGTCTGTCCCTGTCCATCCCTGTCCGTCCCTGTCTGTCCCTGTCCATCCCTGTCCATCCCTGTCCATCCCTGTCCATCCCTGTCCGTCCCTGTCTGTCCCTGTCCATCCCTGTCCATCCCTGTCCATCCCTGTCTGTCCCTGTCCATCCCTGTCCGTCCCTGTCTGTCCCTGTCCATCCCTGTCCATCCCTGTCCATCCCTGTCTGTCCCTGTCCATCCCTGTCCGTCCCTGTCTGTCCCTGTCCATCCCTGTCCATCCCTGTCCATCCCTGTCTGTCCCTGTCCATCCCTGTCCGTCCCTGTCTGTCCCTGTCCATCCCTGTCCATCCCTGTCCATCCCTGTCCATCCCTGTCCGTCCCTGTCTGTCCCTGTCTGTCCCTGTCTGTCCCTGTCCATCCCTGTCCGTCCCTGTCTGTCCCTGTCCATCCCTGTCCATCCCTGTCCATCCCTGTCCATCCCTGGCTGTCCCTGTGTCTCCCTGTCCATCCCTGTCTGTCCCAGTCTGTCCCTGGCTGCAGGGAGGGTCAGAGCAGGACTTGGGCTCTGCTCCAGGGGCCCAGCAGTGGCCCCAGAGCCACAATCAGCAGCTCCCGATCCCAGCAGTTCCTGATCCCAGCAATTCCCGATCCCAGCAATTCCCGATCCCAGCAGTTCCCAGCACAGGAGGCACAGCTCCTGCCCCGGGCAGTGCCCAGAGAGGCTGTGGCTCTCCTCCTGGGATATTCCAGGACACAATCCTGCCCTGGGCTCTGGGATGGCCCTGCTAGGACAGCGAGGTGGCACCAGGTGACCACTGTGACCCATCCAACCTGACCCCCCTGGATTCTGTGACTGACCTACAAACCCCATCAGACAGCAGAGAATCTGCTCAGGCTCCCCAATTCCCCCATCTCCAGAATCTGCTCAGGCTCCCCAATTCCCCCATCTCCAGAATCTCCTCGAGCTCCCCAATTCCCCCATTTCCAGAACTGCTGATTACCATAATTAAAAGCGCTGAGCCACAGACTCATCCCAGCTCCCATTTCCTGTTGCCATTCCTACCCCCGGAGAAGAGGTTTGAAGAGTTATTGGATGGAGCAGCGGAGCTGCTGCGGTGTGGGTGATGACACAGAGCAGCCTCGAGCCCTGCGAGCTCTGCTTTGGGGCTTTTTTATGCAAAAAAGAGGAGACAATCTGTTCATTTCACAGATGCTCAACAGCTCTTCAGAAATAATACAGGTGTGCACAGAAATAAATCTGCTTTGTTTACTGTGTAATTAAGTCAGAAAAAAAAAAAGAAAGCGGCATTGGAAAGTTTCTCTGCTTTTTTTTTCTTTCAGAAATAACTTTTCAATCCCATCAAAGGAACTTCAAGACATTCAGCAATGCTGACAACAAAACCAGAGTTTGATCAAAAATAAGACAAACAAACCAGCAGAGTCTCTTACTTGCGGGGTGGGGGGAAGAGTTGAAAGTAATTTTTTATTATTATATTTGTATTGCTAAATTTCTTGTGTTACTTGAGCCTGGAGTCCTGCAAAGACTCACAAATGCATTTAACTCGCAGCATTGCGAGTACCTTCACGTCACAGGCTTCAATCTGCTCTCTCATGCTGAGAAGTCAATAACTGGATCTGGACACCAAAAATTAGGTTAAAAAAATAAATTGTCTGGATGCTATTCATCTTCCATATCACAAGGCTTTCGTCTTCCTCGCTGTCCTTGTGTCTCATTGCAATGACATTTATGCCACGGCATTGCTCCTCACATCTTCGGTGTCAATCCAACCAAATCTGCTGTGTGTGCTCAGAAAAACCTGCACGGCCCCAGGAATTGATCCAGCAGCTCTCAGTAACAACGGGAGCGGCACAGAGCATCCCCTGACAGCCCAGGAGCAGGAATCCTCCTCTTCCCACAGGAATTCCCTCTCAGGTCAGCCCTGGGAGCTGCGAGAGCCTGGGGGGAGCTCAGGGCTGGGAGAGCAAACTGGGAGTGCCTGAGCGAGCCTGGGAATGGTTTCCCACTGCCAGAGGTTCCGTGGGAATTGATTATCCCTCCTCCCTTGTCTCTTTCCTATCTGAGCCATGGAATCAGGGAATGGTTTGGGTGGGAAGGGACCTTAAATCCCACCCAGTGCCACCCCATCATGGGCAGGGACAGCTCCAACTGTCCCAGATGGATCCAACCCCAATGTCCAGCCTGGCCTTGGACATTCCCAGGGATCCAGGGGCAGCCACAGCTGCTCTGGCAATTCCAGCCCAGCCCCTCCCCACCCTCCCAGCCAGCAATTCCTCATTCCCAACATCCCAGCCCAAGCTCCCCTTTCCCAGTGGGAAGCCATTCCCTGCCTCCTGTCCCTCCATCCCTTGGCCCCAGTCCCTCTCCAGCTCTCCTGGAGCCCCTTCAGGCCCTGCAAGGGGCTCTGAGCTCTCCCTGGAGCCTTCCCTTCTCCAGGGGAACATTCCCAGCTCTCCCAGCCTGCCTCCAGAGGGGCTCCAGCCCTGGAGCAGCTCCGGGGCCTCCTCTGGACTCTCTCCAGCAGCTCCATGTCCTGCTGCTGTTGGCCCCAGGGCTGGGGCAGCTCTGCAGCTGAGGAATCACCTGAGGAGGCTCCTGGGCACAATTCCCACCTTTCCTGCTGCCCACACTGGGATCAGCCCAGGGCTGGGGCGGCTCCAGCCTCACCCACGACACCTCCTCCTGCCTGGCTCAATTAATGGTGAGCTGAGTGCCAAACACGGATGAGATCCAAGCTGTTCTGTTCCTAGAGATGTGACCTGGGCATTCCTGACCCCACAGACACAGGTCCTGCCTCCTCCCTGACCCCACACCGTGAGGCTGTGAGCAGGACAGAGCTTCTCTCCCCCAGTTCAGCACAGCCCAGGCTGCTGCAGGCAGCTCAGCCCCTCCTGCCCTCCCCCTGCACACTCCTGCTCCTCTCACCAGGAAGATTTAGGGAAGGAATGATGGTGGTAGGTCATTATGACGTTTTAGTGTGTGCTTTATAGGGCATCATGACTCACTGATTCAGGGAAGAACTTTGCAGCTTGCTACGAAATTGCCTCTTTCAATCAATCCTGCTGGTGGCTTCTCCGGGAGCTTTATGAGGTGGAACATATATGTGTGTGCGAGTGCATATATTTTTATATATATGTATCTATAGGGGAACAGTATTTATTTTTGTTTCTGGAAGAACCAGTTAAAGGCAAGAATGGAAATTCTGGAATGAAAAACGTGAAGGTTCAAAGTGCTGAAGGCAGCACAGGACTGTGCCAGGTCGGGAGAGAGGAGCTGACAGGAATAACCCTGCAGGGACTCCCCAGGCTCGGCTGCTCGCACACTTAGCAGGGTCCTTGTCTTTGTTTCCTCGTGAGCTGGATGCAGTCCCCACCTCCTCTGCCTCTGGAACTCTCAGGCCAGTGATTTCTAAACTTCCAGAGTCTTCATGTCATGGATGAATGGCTTATAAATCAACCTTCTGCTGCTGCTGCTGCACAGGAGCAAATTTCCTCCGCATTGTTTTCCTTTTGGCTGCTGCACAGGGAGGTCTGAGGCCCCTGAGGATGCAGAGAGAGCTTGGGAAGGGCTGCTGCAGGGAGCTGGGCCAGCCCAGGGCGATGCTTGTGCACAATCCATGGGCCTCAGTGGGAAACCAAACCCCTCACACACACCTCCAGTGGGAAACCAAAACCCTCACACACACCTCCACCTCCAGTGGGAAACCAAAACCCTCACACACACCTCCAGTGGGAAACCAAAACCCTCACACACACCTCCACCTCCAGTGGGAAACCAAAACCCTCACACACACCTCCAGTGGGAAACCAAAACCCAACACCTCCACCTCCAGTGGGAAACCAAAACCCAACACCTCCACCTTCAGTGGGAAACCAAAACCCAACACCTCCACCTTCAGTGGGGAACCAAAACCCTCACACACACCTCCAGTGGGAAACCAAAACCCAACACCTCCACCTCCACCTTCTCCTGGAGGAAAACTGGTCCTGGAGGGAGCACTGTGAGGTGTATCTCCAGACTGGGCTTGGGGCACATCCTGAACAGCAATTGAAGGTGCTGGGAGGGCAAGGAAGTTATTTATTAGTTATTTACTTCCACTGTTTTTAAAGGTTTAATTTTGGGTTGGAACAGGGATCCTGAACACTCCAAAGGAGCCTGTGGGAAGTGTAAAGGAAGCTCCTGATCCCCTCTGGAGAGCAGTGTTGTGTTGTAGGTTTGGGATTGCCCGAGGAGCCCAGCAGGGTCCCTCCTCCTCCTCCTGGGGATGCTGCAGACATGGCCTGTGCCAGGGAGAACACAAAGTGTGGGAGCTGTGAGCTGCTCCTGGCTGCTCTGGGAGGACAGGAGCCTTTCTGGGGCTCACCTAAACCCCTGCATCAAAGGAGGAGGACATGCAAGTGCAGCTAAAGGGAAACTGAGGCAGAGCTGCTTCCTCGGGAGAGGCTGGGAGCTGAAGCAGCTCTTCTCCGGGGAATGCTGAGGGAGCTGGGACTGCCCAGCCTGGGGAGCTCCTTGGGCTCCTGCTGGCATCCCCAAACCCCTGAGGGGACAGAGAGGATGGAGCCAGGCTCACGTCAGTGGTGCCCAGTGGCAGCTCCAGGGTGTGTTTAACCCAAACACATCTCCTCACTAACATGGGGAAGGTAAAGGTCCCTGAGACAGAACAACTGCCTGCAGTTTGTCTGCAGGTTCAAAAGTTATGGAGCTGGACTAAGACACACAAGGAGATATTTGAGTTACAAAAAGGGCTGATTTCCTTAGGAATCCAGCCTGGAAAAATAAACACGTCCTTCACGAAAAACTTGCACAGACAGACGCATCAGACGAGAGCCTGAGCTGGGAGGTGCAGAGTTCCCACTGGAGAGGAATCCTCCCACCCGTGTTGGTCACTCCGAGACCCTGCCAGGAAGCTTCTCTCCCTTCCCACATTTGTGCTGTCCCAGAGCCAGAGCAGACCTCACACCACAGAGGGCTCCAGTCCACAGCCTTTGTCCTTCCTGGGGTTTCAAAAACCTGCCAAAAGCGTCCAGCCCTGTGTAACCCCCAGGTTATGGCTGTAAATCTGGCAGCACGAGGCTCAGGGCTCTCAGCAGCCTCAGGAGCAGTGAGGAGGTCACTGACAGGGGACTGCCACTGCCCGTGCCTGGACTGGACCCACACGGGACCCCAGACACGGCTGGGGGCTGTTCTCCAGGAAATCAGGGCTCCTGCACCCAGGAAAGCTCCTGAATCCTCCCAAAAATCTCCTGCACACCCTTCTGCCTGGCTCTGGAAGCTGTGGGTTCAGAAAGCTCCCAGGACACGCTGCAGCTCCAGGGTTCACTCTTTCAGCACAGCATGGCTGGGATGTCACTCAGAAACAGCATCTCTACTTTCACCATGTGAGGAGAAACACCCACCGAGGAGAAACTCTGCTCCTTGCTGCTCTGTGGGCACAGAGGAGGGCACAGCACTGCAGCTCTTGGTGTCTCTGCTACACTGGAAAAGAATAAATATAAGATATTAGCTAAGACCAGGGCTCGTGGGGGCTGCTCCCTGTATCTTGTGGTTAGAAGGGACACTTAAATCATCTGGGACTCGCTGGGGACTAATAAACACAGAGATCCATTAGGGATCATAGAATGATAGAAATACAGAAAACCCCTGAGCTGGGAGGGACCCCCAGGATCACCCAGCCCAGCCCAGCCCAGAGCCCCAACAGCCCCACCCTGTCCATCCCTGCTGCCCAAACGCTCCTGGAGCAGCCTCGGGGCCATTCCCTGGGGAGCCTGGGCAGTGCCAGCACCCTCTGGGGAAGAACCTTTCCCTGATTTCCACCCTAAACCTCTCCTGACACAGCTCCAGCCTCTCCCTGTCCCTGTCCCAGAGATGGGAGCTGCCCCCGCTGAGCTCTGCCCTCAGCCTGCTCTGCTCCAGCTGAACACTCCAAGTGCCCTCAGCCATCCTCAGTTCCCCTCTGGACCTTTCATCCTGATCTGCCTCCTCCAGACTCTGGATGAAGCCTGGAGCTGCTGGGTCTCTCCTGGCACCCTCTGCCAGAGCCACTGAGTGTCCCAAACGGTGCCAGCTCCCACCAGGTAAAAGCATTGCACAGGTGTTGGAGAACTTGAAGCTGCACTTCCTGGAAAGGTGGGTGTGGGAATCTAGGCCTGGTTCAGCAGGAATGCTCAAAACCAGTGCCTGCCCTGGGCAGTGCAATCAGAGAATCACGGAATGGTTTGGGTTGGAGGCACCTTTAAAAGCCATCTGTCCAAGCCCTGCCATGGGCACCTTCCACTGCCCCCGGGTGCTCAAAGCCCAGCCTGACCCTGGATGTTTGCAGGGATGGGGCAGCCACAGCCTCTCTGGGCACCTGTGCTGGTGCTTTTCCATCCCTGTAACAAAAACACTTCCTTAGATGGAGCCTAACCAACCCCAGCTGTTAGCGGAGCTCTCTCCTGGCTGGGGAGCAGCCCCAGAGCTGCAGCAGGCACCGAGGGCAGGGCAGGGCAGGGCAGGGCAGGGCAGGGCAGGGCAGGGCAGGGCAGGGCAGGAGAGCACCCAAACAGGGCAGGTTTGGCTTCCTGTGCTTCCCACTCCCTCCTGTCCTTCCCACTCCTCCTGTGCCTCCCACTCCCCTCCCGTGCCTCCCACTCTCCCCTGTGCTCCCCTCTTGTGCCTCCCACTCCTGTGCTGGGGTGTCCGGGGAGTCCCAGGAGGGCTCAGGGTGCTGAGAGAGCCACGGGGCTGGAAAGGACCCTCGGGGCTGCAGGCACGGGGGTGTGACAGAGCTGGAGGGGCTCACAGAGCAGGGAAGTGTCACAGCCCGGGGGTGTCACAGAGCAGGGGTGTCACACAGCCCGGGGGTGTCACAGCCCAGGGGGTGTCACAGCACGGGGGTGTCACAGAGCTGGGGTGTCACAGCACTGAGGTGTCACAGCCCAGGGGTGTCACAGCACGGGGGTGTCACAGCCCAGGGGTGTCAGAGCCAGGCTCTGCAGCCAGGACAGCTCTCACAGCCCCCGGGGCTGAGGCTGGCAGGGACCCCTGAGCCCTGCCGGGGCTGAGGGGACACCCCCGGGGCCCGCTGTGGCTGTGGCTGAGGGGACACCAGGCAGGGACAGTCCCGAGCACAGCCTGGCCCTGCCCAAGTCATTCTGTTCCAGCTGGGACCCAGCTGCTGGAGCTCTGATACTTGTTTTGTTATCTGTCACACAGCTCGCACTGCATCTCCCCTCATATTTTCTATATTAAAGTGCCAGAAGAAGCAGGGATTTCATTACTCCCCTCCCACAGAGGCCAGCGACTCAGCACAGGTAGAAATGGCATCTAAATTTCTCTTTTACTGAGCAGGTTGATACCTGCCAGAGCCAAAGGATGGCATTTCCCTGAGAGCAGCCTGCAGAACTCCAGTGAAATGATAAGCACAATGAGTGGACAATCACAACTCTTTCTCTGATGATATTTGAAAATGAGAAATTATAACATCCTATTTCAGTGGAACTGGGGGTTGGGACTTACTTAAAAATAGAAAGAAAAGTTCCCCTTTCCAGGAAGAGCACTTAACTCTATGTAAGCAAAGTGGATAAAAGCAGCTCGGTAACAACCCCAATTGCACCGAGATTGTCTCCTGCATTCCTGCACATCTTTGCCTTTTTGACATTTAACTTTAATTTATAGCAATTTAGCTGCTCTTAGAGGCTGCACTGTGCGTTTGGGAAAGCAAAGTGATCTGTTAAATGTTTGTCTGAAATTCAAATCAGGCACAAAGCACCTTTGTCTTTTCCTTAGGAAAAAGAGCCTCCCCACCCCCAGCTGAACATGCTGATTTTGGCATAAAGAGGCAAATTATTCTTCTGTTATAAATTCATTAATAGCTAAGAGGACAACTACAAATTTGCTCAGACCATTGGTCAAGAGCTATGAAATTAGATGCCCATAGTGAGATTTATAAATAGAATCCCAGAATCCCAGAAGAGTTTGGGTTGGAAGAGCCTCAAAGCCCCTCCAGTGCCACCCCATCCATGGCAGGGACAGCTCCCACTGTCCCCGGCTGCTCCCAGCCCCAATGTCCAACCTGGCCTTGGGCACTGCCAGGGATCCAGGGGCAGCCACAGCTGCTCTGGGCACTCTGTGCCAGGGCCTCACACCCTCCCAGGGAATAATTCCTTCCTAATGTCCAATCTAAATCCACCCTCCTTCAGCTGGAATCCATTCCCCCTTGTCCTGATGAACACATCCAGCTCCTGGTGAACAGAGCTCCTTGTGGGTCTTCTCCTGCTCCATGTGCCTGGGATAACACAGGATCCTGTTCTGGGATAACACAGGGTCCTGTGCTGGGATAACACAGGATCCTCTCTCCTGTGCTGGGATAACACAGGATTCTGTGCTGGGATAACACAGGATCCCTGCCTGTGCTGCGATAACACAGGATCCTCTCTCCTGTGCTGGGATAACACAGGGTCCTGTTCTGGGATAACACAGGATCCTGTGCTGGGATCACACAGGATCCTCTCTCCTGTGCTGGGATCACACAGGATCCTCTCTCCTGTGCTGGGATCACACAGGATCCTCTCTCCTGTGCTGGGATAACAGCAGGATCCACTTTCCTGTGCTGGGATAACACAGGATCCTGTGCTGGGATAACACCAGGAACCCCTGCCCTGTTCCGGGATAACACAGGATCCTGTTCCAGGATAACACAGGATCCCTGCCCTGTGCCTGGCACCACTCCATGCCCTCAGGTACCCCAGGGGTTCCTCGGGGCTGCTCTGGGGGAACCTGGAGCTGGGCAGGAGCCTCCTGTCCGAGGTGCCAGAGGGGGAGGACACTGCTCTGAATGCACTGGTCATTCTCACCCAGAATGACCCCAGAGGTCAATACCCTGCCCTGGTCAGAGCTGAGCCTGGGACAGCAGCAGTGACAGGACACTGAGCTTGCTCCATCCTTTTGTTCAGCCATGGAAATGCAACATCTGAAAGCCAAATATCTTCTCTCATCTGTGGAGATGAAAAAGTTGCTAATTCCTGCTGAGTTGAGGAGCCAAATCAGATCAGAGAGTCCATGAGCTCTGCAGTTGGATAGAGGGAACAGGAGTGGGGAGAAAAACAAGAGAACATTTCCTTGGCAGCCCAGGAGGAGTTGCTGTGTGTAATTGCTCAGCCACAGCTTTCTGCAGGTGCAGAAACTAAAAATTGTTGGCTACTGAGATTTTTCTGTGCTGCTCACGAACAATAATTCATTGCCTGATGATCATTTTAACAGCACTAAAGTAGTGATAAATGTCTGGGAAAGAATTCATTCCAACTCTTTTTTGGCCTCTTTCTGCTCCTCAATTCCCTGCCAGTGACCTGCGATTTTCCCTAGGTCGCTGATTATTCAGAATTATTCAGTGATGACCTTGTGAATGTTCTTGGCCCTTCTGTTACTTTAAGGAGCGTGAGCAGGACAGTGTCTGAAAGCAGGGACAGGTTTGGGGATTGTGGCCTCCAGGAGAGGTGAGTGGGACAGGTGACAAGGACATCTCCAGGTGACCTCAGTGACATCTCCCTGTGCCCCTGGGCTGGCAGCTCCTCACGGCAACCAAGCCTTCCTTTCCATGGCTGGGCCTGCTTTGGCAGAGCAGAGGAATTGTTGGTGCCTGCAGGAGCTCCTCTCGCTGCAGGACAGGGAGGAAGATCCTCAGCCAGGAATGCAGAGAGGGACGAGATAAAAGTTGTGCTTCAGGTCAGGTGAGACCCTTAAAATTGGGTTTTTGGGGCAATTTCAAAATTGGAGTCGAAGTCTCAGAATCTGTGCCCAAGTAAAGGTGAGCTGCAGCTCTTGGTGTGGGAGCAGGGGCTGGAATCTCACAGCCATTCACATCCAGGGCCTCTCTGAGCCTCAGGAACCCAACCACAGCCCAGCCCTGCGCCAGGCTTGGTGCTGCCTGGGGGCAGCCACTGCCTGCAGCTCTGGATTCTGCATCCAGGAGCATTCCCAGAACAGGCACACTCAAAACAGAGCCACTGACACTTCTGAAGAGGTTTGCTCCATCACCTGCTGGTGGAAAAGCTCTTCTCAGCTCCTACTGCAGCACCTTTGGAGGTGGTGTGAAAATCCATCCTCAGGAGATCAACTCCTTCCCCAGGGACTTTCTTCTTCTGAGGCAATGCGAGAACAGGAGGAGAATTTGTCCTGTTTCTGCACCACTGGACTCATGTTTTTTATGTGCAAGTCCCCACAGAGTCATGGAATGGTTTGGGTTGGGAGGGACCTCAAATCCCACCCAGTGCCACCCCTGGACACCTCCCACTGTGCCAGGCTGCTCCCAGCCCCAATGTCCAGGCTGGCCTTGGGCACTGCCAGGGATCCAGGGGCAGCCACAGCTGTGCCAGGGCCTCACGCCCTCCCAGTCCTGGCTTTCCAAAGGCCTGAGATAACTGGGAATGGTGGGACTGACATTTGCCATTATCTCGTGGCCTCCCCTGGCCTGTGTGGCTCTCTTTGCTCATTGCTGTGGCAGCCACTTGGCTGCCTCAGAGGCCATAATGTGGATATTAAGGACAGCAGAGAGTCTCCTCTTCTGCATGATGTTCCTCTTCCCCAGTAATTCCTGCTGGGAGAATTATTCTTCCATAGCACAGACATGACAGCGCTGAGCCCATAAAGTGGGAGCTGAACTGCAGCATATCTTTTACAGTAAGTCCTGTCTCGCTGCAAACCTGCAGTGATCAGGTATTCACACTGACTCTGCACAGCTCTGGCAGTCTCACCTCTCTGGATAAAGAACCCCAATCACTTTTCCCTTCCATGACTCCACTTCTCACCGGGGTGGGAACGTGTGGGATCAGTGTGTGGGAATGAAACACAGAGCGAGGTGCAGTCCCTGACCAGCAGAGAGGAATTGCTGCTGACCCAGGAGTTCATTCCACGCTCACTGTCCTGCCTGGGCACATGTGTGTGTGCAGGGCAGACACAAACTGCCATGGTTCCTTGGACAGGACCAGCTCCTCCCAGACAGCCTTGGATTTCCTCTGCCCCCACGGGACACACTGGCAGCCTTCCTTCTTATGCCCTGAATGGATTCTTTTCATAAAAAGCCAATTCTTGTGGTCTGACATCACTGCAGAGCATTAGCTCTGAACTCTGTCCTTTAGTGTCACTGTTCCTCTGTGCCCAGAGCAGCTGTGGCTGCCCCTGGAGCCCTGGGAATGTCCAAGGCCAGGCTGGACACTGGGGCTGGGAGCAGCCTGGGACAGTGGGAGTGTGGGATGGGATATGGGATGGGATAATGGGATGGGATAATGGGATGGGATGGGATGGGATGGGATGGGGATGGGATATGGGATGGAATAATGGGATGGGATGGGATGGGGATGGGATATGGGATGGGATATGGGATGGGATGGGAATGGGGCTGGGATATGGGATGGGATGGGATATGGGATATGGGATGGGATGGGATGGGATGGGATGGGATGGGATGGGATGGGATGGGATGGGATGGGATGGGATGGGATGTCCCTTCCAACCCAAACCATTCCATGATTCTGTGACGACCATTCCTGCTCAGCTGGGTCTCCTCTCCCTTCTGCTCCCTAAACGTTGGCACAACAAACGCTCCGAGCAGTGCTGAGGGGAGGCAGGACAGGGTGTGCAGCTGGGCCCAGCAGCCCCAGGCCCTCACAGCCCCTCCCTCACTGCCCTCCGGGATCAGGGGAGGATGAGGAGGGTGGAAGCTGGAGAACTGGAGGGCTGAGAGGAAGGCAGGGGAATAGGGAAAGCAAAAACCTCCACACAAGCAAAGGCAAACAGGGAATTAAGTCAGCCCAAGGGCAGGAGAGCAGGGCCCATCCCATGGAAATATCACCTGGGAGGACAAACCCCATCCCTCCCTCCCTCCATCCCTCCATCCATCCCTCATCCATCCATCCATCCCTCCATCCATCCCTCCATCCATCCCTCATCCATCCATCCATCCATCAGCAGATTCAGGTGTTGGGTTTTTTTGGTTTTAAAATTCAAACCAAAACACGATTTATAATGAAAAGGGGGTTTTATTTCAGTATTTATTTCAGGATCCTTGGGTGCAGCACCTGGTCCAGGTGGAATGCCCCAAAAATGCATGTACACCTTCAAAACATTCCACCTAAACAAAATCCTGTACCCAAAAATCCTGAAATAAATACCAAAATAAAAAACCCTTTTCCCCATAAACTGTGTTTTGGTTTTAATTTTCAGACCAAAGAAAGGCAAGAGGCTCCAAGGACAGGTGGGAACATCCTTGGTCCGTGTGGAGAGACAGGAGACAGGAGATGCTTTGTGCCTTGGGCCTGGACGGAGTTACCCCAATCAAGTCTTACAAAACAGAGTCAAAAATACTTTAACCCTGCAGGGTCCAAGTCTGGGCACCACACACCCAGCAAGGTAAGGAACAGCAAAATCCATTTAATTGAAAGCCTCCCTCAGATCGCTCGATTGTCCCAGTGTGGATATGAGTTACTGGTGCCTGAGGAAAACTACATGACACCTCATCTAACAAATTAAATGTTTCCATGCAATTAAAATGAAGCACTCAGCCTTAGTGCAATAAACTGGAGGCTATTAGTATTCCTGGTGCTGCTGCCTTCATTGTGCTGTACAGTGCCATAAATACAGGCTCAGCACGATGGCTCAGCAGGCACCGGGCATGGAGAAAAATATCTCGTAATATTTGTTATTAAAACATTAAAAAGTCCTTTACTTGAGCACACACATTTTTAAAACGTCTCTGACTTGGAGCCTCTGCTTTTACTCTCTGTGTGTGCCCTGAGCATTCCAGCACGGATCCCTGCTGGAGTGAGAGCAGAGCTGCTGGAAGTGCTGCTTCCCCTCCCTCCCTGCTCTGGGAATCTCCTCGGGGAGGCAGCCCTGGGTGAGGAGCAGAGCAGGCTGGGGTTGGCCTCTCCTCCCAGAAAACAGGGGCAGGACACAGGGAAACAGCCTCAGGCTGCACCCAGGGAGGCTCGGGATGGACAGAGGGAAAACTCTTTACTGGAGGAGTGGTGAGGGACTGGCACAGGCTCCGTGGGGAGTCACCATCCCTGGCAGGGCCTGAGGAATGAGTGGCATTTGTCAGAGGTTTCGTGGGCATGGGGAGGTTCCCTTGGAAGGGTTGGATGATCCTGCAGTTCTTTTTCAGCATTCATGGTTCTGTGATTCTATATAAGATGTCCAGAACCTTTCATAACCTGCGGGAAACTGAGGCATCTACAGAGAGATCAGCAGGTTTGGGGTGGAGGTGCCATGAGGAGGTGTCTGGTGCCACCTGAGCCACCCTAGGCTGTCTGAGACACCTGTGGGGTTCTGCTGGCAGGACACAGGACACCGGATTTTGGGAGACACAGGACTTTTGATGGCATCACCTGGAGGACTTGTCCCAGCTCACAGGGCAAGAGACCACAAAATAAACCAGAAAAGGTGGAGGAGTCTCCAGGTTCTCTGGGTCTGCAGAGTTCCCGTGGAAGCCACTGGAGATGATGGGATGGTCCTTGGCTGGCCTGGGGGAGTCCTGTCCGAGCCCTCCTGCTGCCCCAGGGGGATGAGCTCACATGGGAATGGCTTCCTGGCAGAGCACCAGGGCTGGGCAGGCACAGCTCACCCACAGGGACCTGGACACAGCCTGGGTGAGAGCCCAGGACTTGCCAGGCTCCCAGCATGGTGTGCCCTGGGCAGAGCAGAGCTGGGCACACACAGCTCATCCAGAGGGACTTGGGCACAGCCTGGATGAGAGCCCAGGACTTGCCAAGCTCCCAGAGCAGTGCCCTGGGCAGAGCAGAGCTGGGCACACACAGCTCATCCAGAGGGACTTGGGCACAGCCTGGATGAGAGCCCAGGACTTGCCAAGCTCCCAGAGCAGTGCCCTGGGCAGAGCAGAGCTGGGGATCCCTGCAGGCACAGCTCACCCACAGGGACCTGGGCACATGAGAGCCCAGGGATGAGAGCTCAGGACTTGCCAAGCTCCCAGCACGGTGTGCCCTGTACAGGGCAGAGCTGGGGATCCCTGCAGGCACAGCTCCTCCACAGGGACCTGGGCACAGCCTGGATGAGAGCTCAGAACCCCCAAGCTCCCAGCATGGTGTGCCCTGGGCAGAGCAGAGCTGGGGATCCCTGCAGGCACCACCCAGGGATCAGCAGAGTGTGACACAGGGAAATGCTGGGAAATGCAGCCAGGGGCTGGGAGCTGGGCTCACGGAGAGCAGATTTCCCTCNGCAGAGCTGGGGATCCCTGCAGGCACCACCCAGGGATCAGCAGAGATCACACAGGGACTGTGCTGGAAATGCAGCCAGGGGCTGAGAGCTCAGGGAGAGCAGATTTCCCTCAGAGGCTGGAAAAGGAACAGGAGAGTGCCAGGGACTTTAGCAGGAGTTACCCAGAGGAGCTGGATCCCCATTCCTCCCTTTTCCAGCAGCCTGGCAGCCTGGCTGTGAGGATGGACCCTTCCCCTGGCACCCCTGACCCATCCTGGCTGTGCTTCCCCTGGCACCCCTGGCCCATCCTGGCTGTGAGGATGGACCTTTCCTGTGCCACCCCTGACCCATCCTGGCTGTGAGGATGGACCCTTCCTGTGCCACCCCTGACCCATCCTTGCTGTGCTTCCCCTGGCACCCCTGACCCATCCTGGCTGTGCTTCCCCTGCTCTCCCCTCACTCCCCTCTCATCATCCTCTGCAGGGCTCTGGGGGTGCTGAACACTTTTCACAGCCCAGTTTTCCTCTGTTGCAGCCTGGCCGAGCAACACGAGTTTGAATTCATCCTGAGAGCAGAGCTGCAAGGGTTTTAACAAAATCCAAACAGAAACTCTTTATCCACTAATAGTTTCAGCCAAAAATAGGCAACAAATTTCTCTGCTGGGATTTGCTCTTTATGTACTTGGGGATATGCTTGTGGGTTTGAGCTGCTCTCCCTTTCTTTGTCCACTGTGTAGGAATTTATTTTGCTCAATACTTGTTCTATTAGGTGCAGTTACCATTGCCAGAATCACTCTTCTTTTTCAGTGACTGATTCTTTCTTCTTTTTTTTTTTTTTGCTTTTTTGACATTTGCATTTTTATTCTTGTTTTAGAATTTCTCCTCTTTACTTCCATCAGTCTGGAAGGAGGTGCAGTCACAATGAATTCCTGAGCTTGGCTGGATTGCTCCTGCACATCCCTGGATCCGTGGCACCACAATTCCTCCCACAGCTGTTGAAAAAGCAGGAAGCATCTTCTAAAGCACCTGAAGCAGGGGCAGGCAGATGTGACTTTCCTCCCTCAGCAGATCCTTCCCAGCACTTTCCCTTTCTCTTTAGAAAGGAACTCATCATTTACTCCATTTACTGGGTAAATTCTGCGGTTTCCAGTTCAGGAATTTGTTAGAGGATGTTTTAGCCTCCCCTGCAGCACAGCACTGAGTGGTTGATTTGTGCTGTGTCTGTTCACAGTTTCTGGGAATCTCCTTCTTGCCTCTTTATCAATAACCAACCTGCTTTTCCAGGCAGTCCACAATTTGTCTGGGCTCTTACCGATGGGTTTCAGACAAGGGAGTTTTATGTCTCAGTTATTTCTGGCTCCGTGTCCCCATCACCTCTGCAATCATCCTGTTGAGAGCCAAGCACAGAGGATGAGATGCAGTTTGGAATATCTCATTTATGCCACGTGTAGGATGAGCAGCCCAGCTCCAGAGCTGCTCCCCTGGACCCTCCTGCATCCCCAGGCCACACTCAGGGAATCTCGAGCTTACTCCTTAAATAAATCCCCGAAATTTGGTGTGTGGAGGCACCGCCCCAGCCCAGCCTGGCAGTCGGGGTGTGAAGGTGACCACGGGAGAGTTTTGAATGCAGCAGCAAAAAGGTTCCTCTGCGCTCCCCGAGTGCCCCTAAAGCTCCCAGCCCGTGGCAGCAAGGCCATCTGGAGCCCGGCACAGCGCTGGGGAGAAAAGCACTTCCCTCTACAGGGCATAAATTCCCTTCACAGGACATAAATCCGGGGAGGCATCAATGCGCGTGGGCAGAGAAACGGAGAAGCAGCAGAGGTCAGAACACTTGTGTGATAGCCATAAAAATAACGACAATGCACAGAACAAGACATTTTCACTCAAATCTCTAATGTTCCTCCCCAGGAGAAGTGAAATGACACACAGAGAGCAGGAGGAGAAGACAAAACAGAACTGTCTTGGATGCTGGCGGGGTGAAATCCACTCCTGCGAGTCCGAGGGCTAAAGAAAAGTGTGTGTTGGCTAATCTAAGAGATTCTCTTATTTTTGGCACCCCAAAGGTTCTTTGTTGCTCCGTGGGAAATGCCAGTGTGAGGAGGCATCAATGTGCACCTCTCCTCCTCTGACCGCGAGTCCTTCGCTCCCTGGCTCACCAGGAGAGTTTGGTGCTTATTTATTGCTGGAGTAAAAGTTCCACCCTGAGAGAACCTCCTGCTGGAACTCGCATCCATCGCAGCCATTTCTGCATCTTCGAGTGGAAGAAGAAAGGAAGCTGCCAAGCCTCGGTCCCTGCCCCGCCTCGGCCCCTGCCCCTCCTCCCCAGTGCCCCAATTAGCACTATTAGCTAATTAGCGCTCCGGGCGGTGCGAGCCGAGCGCTCCCGGTTCGGTTCGTGCCCCGGGGCAGTCCCGCGGGGTGCGGGGCCAGGGGAGCTGGGCAGGGATGTGAGCCCGGAACTGTCGGGACAGGGACCGGAGAGCGCCGGGGCTCCTCCCCCTCATCACCCGTTAATTACCCTTCTCCTTAATCACCCGTTAATTACCCTTCTCCTTAATTACCCTTCCTCCCGCCCCGAGAGGCTGAACCGCAGCTCCCCCGGGGCCCGCAGGTGGGCACTGGCATTGGGAATGTGCCAGGTACGGAATGCCAGCGGCCAAAGGTGGCACTGGCATTGGGAATGTGCCAGGTACGGAATGCCAGCAGCCAAAGGTGGCACTGGTGTTAGGAATGTGCCAGGTACTGAATGTCAGCAGCCAAAGGTGGCACTGGCATTGGGAATGTGCCAGGTACGGAATGCCAGCGGCCAAAGGTGGCACTGGCA
>VZRF01015264.1:1907-18052 GCA_013396875.1 Vireo altiloquus | reverse complement strand
CCAGCGGCCAAAGGTGGCACTGACGTTAGGAATGTGCCAGGTACGGAATGTCAGCGGCCAAAGGTGGCACTGGCATTGGGAATGTGCCAGGTACCCAATGTCAGCAGCCAAAGGTGGCACTGACGTTAGGAATGTGCCAGGTACGGAATGTCAGCGGCCAGAGGTGTCACTGGAATTAGGAATGTGCCAGGTACCCAATATCAGCGGCCAAAGGTGGCACTGGCACTAGGAATGTGCCAGGTACTGAATGCCAGCGGCCAAAGGTGGCACTGACGTTAGGAATGTGCCAGGTATGGAATGCCAGCGGCCAAAGGTGGCACTGGCATTGGGAATGTGCCAGGTACCCAATGCCAGTGCCCGGCACTGCTCCTTCCTGCGCTGGCATCAAATCCTCCCGGGGAGAGCTTTCCCTGGCGCCAGGGTGGGACTCACATCGCTGGCAGGAGCAGGAGGGAGCAGAGCAGGAGCCCAAGGAGCTCAGGTAGGGAATCCCTGGGGTGGGCACAGCTGCAGCACCACAGCAGCGCCACAGCAGCACCACAGCAGCGCCAGGCAGGCCTGGCAGAGCTGGAATCGTGCATTGCTGCCTGGGCACCTCACACCCTCTCTCCTTCCAAGGCTTTTCCCTCCTGGATCCATGGATTGCGCAGGGAAGGGAGGAGAGGAGCAGAGCTGTGTGGCTGAGCCTGTAGAACAGGAGCCTGGGGCAGGATCTGACCTCGAGTCCCTCCAGGGTCTGTGCCTCCGATGAAGAGAATTCCAGCTCTTGCCTCTGCTGGCTTTTTTTTTTTTTTTTGGGCTCAAGGGTAAATTAAAATACTCAGAAGCTTCTTTGCTCTCCCTAAGACAGAGTTCAGGTGTTTTTCCAAGGCTTTATTTTGCAGTAGTTACCTGAGCAGTCACCATTTATTGACAGAAGCGTTAGGAGATGTGGAACAGGAAGATGAAGGGAAATTGAAGGGCAGATGAGAGAAAACACCACCGAGGGGAAAAATAAAACGAAGGCAGACAGGAGCAGAGGGAGAGGATGTGCAAAGCAGAGATCAGACCTGAGATCCCACAGCCCCTGAGGATGGTGGGGATCAGCCAGGAGGGGTGAGGTTGTCAGCTAGAACCAGAGGATGAGAATCATTGAGGTTGGAAAAACCCTCTGAGATGGAGTCCAGCAGTGACCCCTGAGCACCATCCACTTGCTCTGGACACTTCCAGGGATTCCCCAGTGCCACTCTGGGCAGACATTCCAATGCTGGGGCTTTTCCAGCCCTCATGGTTCTGTAATTCCGATGATGCAGGTACAAGTCCTCCTAGGATGAGTCCACTGAGACACGGCTGGTGAGGATTTAATCCCTAAATCTGGAATAAGAGCTGTTCAGGCAAGCAGCTAATCCGAGTGAGAGCTGTCCCAAAGCCTGTGAGTGTGCTTTTAACTTACCCAAACCTGCTCTACCCACCCCAAACCTGCTGCTTTTTCCAGCTCTGAGGCACCACTGCTGTGTCTGGGGGAGAAGTGCCACAGTGCCTGCTCTGATAACCACCTGAGGGAGTCTGGGGCAGCTTTTAATAAAGCTCAGTTGTGGGCACGAATTGCACCTTGCACAGTGGCTTTGGAGGCAGAATCATTTCCATCTGGGGCCAGGTGCTTGCAGGGCTGTCCTGGTTTACAGAGATCAGTGTAAATCTGGGATGGCAGAGTGCAGTTGGGGCACAGCACGCTGCTCACTCGGGCAGGGCTGCCTGCCCCAATCCCCATCCTGCAGCCCTGCTGGGCAGGGAGGCACCAACCCTGCCAGGAGCAGCTGTTGGGGAGTGCAAAAGCCACGGCAGGAATGAGAAGAGAGAGTAATGAGTCTGCTCTGCACCCCTGGCTCACTGAAATTCGCTTTGGACCTTTTGGGGAACTTTTCCTGCATCCTTTCCGACGCTGCTCTGCAGCTGAGGGATGCTTGTGCCCGAGGTAATTGGGAGGATTTAAAGCCTGGTGCTTGCCTCTTTGAAAGGCTCAGGAAGGAATTTTCCCCGAAACAAAGCAGATTGTCCTTGGGTCAGATGCTCCTCTGCTGCCGAGTGACACATCCTGTGGCTGAGCATGGGATGTGGTGTGCTGGAAGTGCTGCTCCTCTTCCCCTTGTTATTAATTCCTTAAAGGCTGAAACCTCCAAAGGGAGCCAGAGGAGCCCAGATCCTGCTGGAATGCAGCCAGGCTCAGCAATTCCTCAGGGCACTCAGGTCCCACAGTGTCCTGGGGATGCTCTTGGCCTCTGTGCTGGGGTGTGAGCAGCCCTGGAACCCCCAAAGAGCCTCAGAGCCTCAGGGCTGGGGTGTGAGCAGCACTGAACCCCCAAAGAGCCTCAGGGCTGGGGTGTGAGCAGCACTGGAACCCCCAAAGAGCCTCAGAGCCTCAGGGCTGGGGTGTGAGCAGCCCTGGAACCCCCAAAGAGCCTCAGAGCTCAGGGCTGGGGTGTGAGCAGCACTGGAACCCCCAAAGAGCCTCAGAGCTCAGGGCTGGGGTGTGAGCAGCCCTGGAACCCCCAAAGAGCCTCAGAGCCTCAGGGCTGGGGTGTGAGCAGCCCTGAAACCCTCAGAGCCCAGGATTGGGGTGTGAGCAGCACTGGAACCCCAGCAGCACTGGTGCCCTGTGCTCGGGGCAGAGCTGGGTGCTGGGTGCTGGCTGAGCCCTGTGCTGGGGTGTTTTGGAACCCCCAAAGAGCCTCGGGGCCCTGTGGGCAGAGCTGGGTGCTGGCCAGGCCCAGGACTGGGGTGTGAGCAGCACTGGAACCCCAGCAGCACTGGTGCCCTGTGGGCAGAGCCAGGTGCTGGCTGAGCCCAGGACGCTGCCAGGCTGCCATGGACACATCCAAACCAGGGCTCCTTGCTGCTCCAGAAGCTCCTCATCCTCACCCGGTGGGACTCAGGACGAGGATGGAGCTCCAAGCACAACAGGGCTGGCAGGAGCTCCCTTCTCCTCTCCCTGGGCTCTGAGCTCGGCAGTGATTCCCAGCAAAGCACTGAGTGAGCAGATCTGGCCTGGGGAGGAATCAAAAGGGAAAGTTAATTAATGAGGAAGCACAAGAGGCAAGCTTCACCTTCTGAAAAATGTCCCTGATGTTGACGTTTGGTCTTCTCTTGAATGAAGTGTAGAAAAATCAATACATTGAAGAACATTTGGGCTGAAGGAGGTAAAAAATGATGTTTGGGATGGTGGGATTTAGCTCAGGCAGCACAGTGGAATGTCAGATGTCCCTTGAGCTTGTGTGCAGGGGAAGAGAGGAGCACATAAAGCCAACCTGGGAACAAACACTTCCATGAGCACACCCAGAGGGCAGTGCCAGTGCAAAATGAGAGTGCTTCTCTGGATTATTGTCCACTGAAATTCTGTTAAAATCAATTTTCTCATCAATTTTTCTCAGTTCTGAACCATTGTGATGCCCAATGAGATGTGAAAGCTGCTCTTGGCCATTTGGGGTCACTGAATACAGAAGATCTGTGCAGTTGGAAAGCATCACAATTCGAAAATTCACAGAGTCAATTTTTCACATGGTAATTTCACTAAAGCGCTCCAACGTCATGAACAATCCACACAGAACAAATACCAAAATGTTTGCAATAGCACCAAGGAAAACTGTCCAGGTTTGCAGAGCTCCAAGCCCATTTCCACCTGGATAAACCAGAGGAGACAAAAGCCTTTGTTCCTTTGACTTCACAGGAGTTTTTGTGGAGCATCTCCTTCAGAAAGGAGTGAAGGTGCAAAATTTTGTCTGAAAAAAATCTGTAATTCTGTTAATCCCCCAAGGAAATCATCCCCATTTCGGGAGCCCTTCCCCATTACTTTGCATGCTTCCAGCCACACTGTTACTCCTGGTGAAAAAGGAAATAACAAAATCAGCTTCTCCCACCACACAAAATGTCCTGCAAAGCTCCTCCTCGGCCCAGAGGGATCCTCCAAGGCTCCAGGTGTGGCCCAGCAGGACTCCAGCGGAGGGAGTGAAGCAGGAGAAGCACTGCAGGTCCTGTGCTGAGCTGTGCCTTGGGGCAGAGAAGCCACAGAGACATTTCTGTGCTCCCACCCAAAGGGACACCAAAGGTCCATTGCAGGAAGAGACCTCAGAGCTTCCTCAGCCAGGCTCTGCCCACTGCAGGGGCAGCTGCAGGACCAGAGCAGCCTGGCCAGAACCCTGTCCAGTCTGGTCATGGAAACCTCCAAGGGTGGAGGTGACTCCAAGGATGGAGATGTCTCCAAGGATGGAGATGTCTCCAGGGATGGAGGATTCTCCAAGGATGGAGGAGTCTCCAAGAATGGAGATGTCTGCAAGAATGGAGATGTCTGCAAGGATGGAGATGTCTGCAAGGATGGAGATGACTCCAAGGGTGGAGATGTCTCCAAGGATGGAGGTGTCTCCAAGGATGGGGATGTCTCCAAGGATGGGGATGTCTCCAAGGATGGGGATGACTCCATGAATGGAGATGACTCCATGGATGGAGGTGTCTCCAAGGATGGAGGTGTCTCCAAGGGTGGAGGTGACTCCAAGGATGGAGATGTCTCCAAGGATGGAGGTGTCTCCAGGGATGGAGGATTCTCCAAGGATGGAGATGTCTCCATGGATGGAAGTGACTCCAAGGATGGAGGTGTCTCCAAGGATGGGGATGTCTCCAAGGATGGGGATGACTCCATGAATGGAGATGACTCCATNGTGTCTCCAAGGATGGAGATGTCTCCAAGGATGGAGGATCCTCCAAGGATGGAGATGTCTCCAGGGATGGAGGATTCTCCAAGGATGGAGATGTCTCCAAGGATGGAGATGTATCCATGGATGGAGATGTCTCCAAGGATGGAGATGTCTCCAAGGATCGAGGATTCTCCAAGGATGGAGATGTCTCCAAGGATGGAGATGTCTCCAAAGATGGAGGTGTCTCCAAGGATGGAGATGTTGGTGTCTCAGCCTTTCCCAGCCCTTTCTGTGCTGCCAGCCTCACACCTCTCCGGTGTTATTTCACGGGAGCTGTGCTGGGAATTGCCATCCCTTGTCTCTCACCTGTGGAGGAAGTGCTCAGATCCTCAGGTGAGCAGCCTGGGTTGTGATTAGAGGTCCACATGAGGACACAAAGCTGCAGTTCTGCTCTCAGCTGT
Source organism: Vireo altiloquus (assembly GCA_013396875.1). Taxonomy (NCBI): domain Eukaryota; kingdom Metazoa; phylum Chordata; class Aves; order Passeriformes; family Vireonidae; genus Vireo; species Vireo altiloquus. The sequence continues at coordinate 12,927 of VZRF01015264.1, read as the reverse complement.
TTGGCTGTAAAATCTTGGCTGTTGCAAAAGAAATGTTGGCTTCAGCCACGTCCACAGTGGAGAAAAAAGTGCTCCAAAACCTTGGATGCACCATCCCTGGAACCATTGCAGGCCAGGCTGGACAGGCCCTGGAGCATCCTGGTGGAGTGGGAGGTGTCCCTGTCCATGGCAGGGGTGGAACTGGACAGGCTTTGAGGTCCCTCCAACCCAAACCATTCCAGGATTCCAAGATCTGTGTCGCAGCTTCTCCATTTCTAAGCTGGGACTGTGTGGCCTCAAGGGGATCAGGGGACACAGTTTGGCTCCTGTAACACCTCTAACACCTTCTGTAACCCTCTGTTACCCTGAGATAAGTCACCTTTATCCTCAGGGCTGTAACCATGGCTTTACAGCAGTTATGGAGCTGTTCCTCCTCGCCAGGAGGAACCTGTCCAGCAGCAGATCCAGGAGTAGATCCAGGAGCAGATCCAGGAGCAGATCCAGGAGCAGAACTCCCCAGGTCCTCTCGTGTGGAAAGGCACTGGGAGCGTGAGGAGCTCCTTCTGATGGTGAGTGGAGGGAGCAGAGCACAGAATCATGGAGTGGTCAGTGTGGGAAGGGAGCTCAGAGACCTTCTCGTGCCACCCCTGCCACCGGCCCAGGCTGCTCCAAGTCCCGTCCAGCCTGAGCCACCTCTGCCCAGTGCTCACCCAGAGCCTCTCAGCACCAGACCTTCAGGACGGGATGGAATTTTGCCCTCCAGCAGTCGGAAGGGACAGAGAAGCCTGGCCACAGGGAGAGCTTTCCTTTGGGACATCCATCCTTAACCTCCTGCAGTGACACCTGCAGCAGCCACCACAGCAGGAGCCCACCCAGGAGCACTTGGTGGGCTGCAGCACTCAGGAGAGCTGAGATTGTGTTTGGGCCAGAGGAGTAGAACTGACTGGAATTAGTCGTGGGATGTGCAATGTCCTGTGTGGTTTCTGTTCCTACGGACAACAAGTGGCTGCACATCCCTGGAAGTGTCCAAGGTTCAGTGGAAGTTGTCCCTGCCCATGACAAGGCCTTTAAAAGCCCCTCCCAACCCAAACAATTCTGTGATTCTGTGACCCTTTGCAGGTCCTCTGCATCCCTGGAAGATTTTCAGGGTTATTCTTCTTTCACCTGGAGGACACTTGTGTTGTCCTTGTTATGGCAGCTTCTTGTATGGCAGGGGAGCTCCCATCTAACCATAAACCAACTCAAAATAAGGGAGAACTGGTCGGATTTCAGGGAAGGGAAGGCTTTGGAGCTGACTCAGAGCAGCATTACTGGTGCACCCTTCCTTCTGGCCCCTGGGATCTCTGTTCCTTCTGGCCCCTGGAACTCTGTTCCTTCCCACGAGAGCTGCCCCAGAGCCCAGCCAAGCTCCTCACCACAGCTCTGCCACTGCTGCTCCTGTCCCAGGCACGGCACCAGTGCTCTCCTCAGTCCTGCAGGCTCCCTCCCTGTCCCCAGTGTCCCCTGTAGGAGCCACTCTTCCCTCCATGGTGCTGCTGCTTTCCCTGCACTGCTGTGACCCTGATTTTTGGGGCTCCACATTCCTGCAGCCCTGCAGGGCCCAGGGCACCCCACAGGACAGGGAGGTCTCTGACCAGGGACCGTGCAAATCCCAGGCTGCAGACACAGAGGTGAATTTGCCTCGTGCCACTGCTGCTGGCCTTGGAGGGAAGCAAACCCAGGCCTCTCCAGAGTGGTTGTCTCTCAGACTGACAACAACGGCTTGATTTTACAGAGGGTGACATTCCACACATTTTTCCTTGTGATTTATGCTTTCCTTGTATGCCCTTGCCACTCCACGAGCTCCTTGGCTGCACAGTAACCCTTTGAGTGCTGCAGAACACATCCAGAAAATGGCAATGAGGCCTCAGAGTTAGAAGTGTCACCAAGAAGACCTGAGGGGCAGCCTGGGGTGGCTGTGGTCAGTAATGAGTGGAGCAGCAGTTCTTACATCCAAACGAGGTCCTGGGGGGATCTGGTGAGTCACTGGCAGTGGAGATGTCCCACCTAGAGCTGTGCCCCCTGTAAGGCTCTCGGCGTGTGTTTCATGGTGTAAATCACTTTTTGGGCACAGCTGATCTGTGGCAGTGATTGGTGTCACAGCTTTGGACCTTCTGGGGGCTGAGGGCAAAGCCTCTGCAGGCTGTGTTTGGGAACAGCCCTTGCACAAGGCCCCTCCTGCAGGAGCCTCTGCAGCCACAGTTTGGGGATCGGTTTTGGGCAAGGACCACCAGGAGCAGCCCCAGGCAATGGCAGAGAGGAGCTGGACAGAGCCCAGACAGCCTGGGGAGATCTTCAGCGTGGAAGGAGAGGAAGAAAGCCAAGGATTGTCCTCCTCTACAGCTGCTGAGGTTTGGGCTCCTGGTTTGGGGCTTCTGAGTCCAGGTGCCCTCGGAGGCCTTGGGAAGAGCATTTCAGCACTGCCTGGCTGCCCAGGGCAGGCTCGGGTCGGGTTCTGAGTCAGGGGCAGCAGAGAGGAGGTGAGAGGGGCAGCAGGAGGGGGTGAGAGGCACAGCAGCTCCTCTGCACGCCCAACACAGAAGGGTGTGGGAGGAACAGGGCAGGCTCTGTTCCTGTGGGTAGTCAGTGGTTCAAGTGGGTAGTCCTTGAAGTTACTACTCCGGGTAACTCCAAGCCTGGCCTTGGGCACTGCCAGGGATCCAGGGGCAGCCACAGCTGCTCTGGGCACCCTGTGCCAGGGCCTCACACCCTCCCAGGGAACAATTCCTTCCTATGTCCAGTCTAAATCCACCCTCCTTAAGTTTAAAGCCATTCCCTGCCTCCTGTCCCTCCATGCCTTGGCCCCAGTCCCTCTCCAGCTCTCCTGGAGCCCCTTCAGGCCCTGCAAGGGGCTCTGAGCTCTCCCTGGAGCCTTCCCTTCTCCAGGGGAACATTCCCAGCTCTCCCAGCCTGCCTCCAGAGGGGCTCCAGCCCCAAATCCCAGCCTGTAATGAGAAGAGCAGTGTCCTGTGTTCAGGGGAACTCTGCTGCTCAGGATCCTACTCCAGACCCCACCCAAGCCAGACAAGGAGAATTGTTTGATTTACATCAGTTGATAATCCCATCTGGTATCTAAAAGCAGAGGAAAGAGGCAAAGTTCCGTAAAAACAGAGCTGGATGCCTGGAAAACCCATTAAAAACCCTCAAAACACAATGGATAATGAATCCTTGGTTGGCCATAATGTCTGTGTAACCCAGTGGGCAGCTGACATCACATTTATCTTCCAAATGTTACCTCTGGTCCCTTAAAACACATTATCAGCACAGATTTGTGTTGCTGGAGAGCTGGAAACATAAACACTCCAATTAAAATCTTTATCAGTCAGACACTGCCTGAATTGCAGTCCTGTGCTGAGCCTGTCCATCTCCCCTGATGGCCCCAGCGATGCCCTGCTGGAAACTCTGCAGAGCAGGCTGGGGCAAACACAGCTCCTCGTGCTGCTGGCCAGCTAATTGTGGGTTACAGAGGCTTTTTGTCGTTGTTGTGGTGCTGGTTTGGGTTTTTCCTCTCTCCCTCAGCACTGGAAATTCATTAGTCACAGGGCCGGAGGTTAAACGGCACTGCGTGCAGAGCGTGGTTTATTTTAGCTTGCACGAGCTTCACAGAATTTCTGCCTAATGCTTTTGCATTCTCTCCTGCCCTCTCCTCCTCCTTTCCATTATTCTTGTCAGTCTAACAACTAACAAGACTGCTCTGGCTGCTTCCTGAGCCCTGCTCCCGCTCCCAGCTCTGCCTCTGCAGTTCTGCTCATTGTGTTACAGCTGAATGGAAAAGACTCAGAGGCACAAAGGGCCCGGAGGGATTTGATTCCAGTCGGTGTCCCCTGAGGCACAGGTGTCTGTGTGCCCTTGGAACCTCACCAAAGCTGAGGAAATGTGGGATCTCAAACCAAGGCACACACTGCTGGTGCTCTGCCTGCTCCCACCTCTGCCCGGGGCTCAGGTTCATGGGCCCAGGGCACAGGAGGTAAAGGAGGCAGCAGCTCCCCCCGGCTGGAATCTGACCTGTGATGCCTCTTTCATACAGAATTTGTGCTCTCAGATCTGAATTTCTGTTCTTGTTCCTTTTGTCACGAGCCTCGGGGTGACATTGGTGTGCCTTTCCTTCCTGTTTGCCCTGGAATTACATTCACTTGGATTCACACCATTTCAATTCTTCAAAACTTAAAATCTGCGTGACTTTAAGTGGGTGTTCTTCACATCTCCATCCAAATTAGCTGCCCACCCTCACTCCTAATCAAGGGAGAAACATGAGTGTTCCAGGAATGAGCTGCCCCATCCCAGGTCAGTTCCTAAAGGAGCAGGTGCCCGAGGAGCCTGGGCTGGACCTGCCACAGCTGGCTGCTGGAACCACACAACACACAGTGGTGGGGTTGGAGAGACCCCAAATCCCACCCAGGGCCAGCCCTGCACGGCAGGGACCCCTCCCAGCTGGGTCCAGTGTCCAACCTGGCCTCGGATTCCAGGGATATCAACAAATGCGTGTTGTTGTCTCCCCTCTCTGGTGCCTGACACCAACCAAAGTCCTCCCCTCAGGGCACAGAGAGGGCTCTGAGAAATCTGAGCTTTTGTTTTACATCAGGAGTAACTGCTTGGCATAAATGAACCTCGGCTGTGGAAACCCCCTTTGGAAAATGTTCTTGAGGAAGCAGATTGGGGTGGGAGATGGATGTGGGAACAGTTAGAGGCCAGCCACGCACTCCATCAAGCCTAAAGGAATGAGCTGTCACGGGGATGTATGGGGAGAGGGACACTGCTAAGTAAATTAAAGCCCTGACAGGCCTTGACTCCACTCCAAAGTGCTAATTGGAAAGACTTGAGCTGCTGCTGTCCCCAGAGAGAGATATCTCAATCACGGCTGCCCTCCCAGGTCAGCACCGCCTGCTGCTGGGGCTTTCCTGGAAAAGGACACGAGGAGATGTGTTTGCTTCTCCTTGGCTGTTCTGAGCTGTGCTGCGCTCGAGGTGGAGCAGCCAGGGGAGAGGTGGGCCTTGGCTGGTGGCAGGTCTGTGTCACCCCCCAGCAGTTGTGCCCCTTGGTCACACTGGAGACTCCTGGGGTGGCAGAGTCACCCCACTGGGAGAGGATCTGGGTTCGTCACACCTATGGAATAAACCCTGGAATCTCACACTCTTAATTACAGCTGTAACCAACTCCACTGGTGCTGATTAAGTACCAATTATGCAGATTTATTATAGCCCATGGCATTGTCTATACCCAGCATCTGACGACCCAAAATCACTCGTTTTAACTGTTCAGGTGATATCAGACACTGCTCCTTCCTGGTTAACTGGCAGGAAAAATCTTGGTTATGGGCAGGGGAAGCCTGACTTTGTAGCAGTGGCTGCTTTGGTAGTTGGATCCATCTCATGTCGGTTCGTGGAATCTCCTTGTTTCCTCTAGAGGATACTGAAGTCTCTGACACACAGAGGGTGCATTTCCCACGTGTCTGAGTGCAGCTGGTCCGTCAGAGCTTCGCTGGGGAGGTCATTCCTGCTCCACCTGCTCTGCTCTCTCTGTAAGAGAGAGGAACTCCTGGCAGTGCTGTGGGAGACATGAAACTTGGCAGTGTACATTCTGATATCATTTCATAATGGAAACGCACAGGTGCTCCGGAGTTATTGGAAAGGCTCTCCTTCCCTGGAGGTAAAATGTGATCACCTTGTTCAAACCTGGCCAAGAAATGCAGACAAATCCTCTGCCTCTTCCAAGAGAGCCCCAAGAGCCACAATTGCCTGAAGAAATGAGGACTACAGCTCCTCTCCGTGACCCAGTAGTAACAATTGAAGAAAATATTCCTCTCAGTTCAGACCAATCTCGTCTGTAGCTCTGAGCAATGTGAAGTTTTCTTCCCAAGTTATTGTAATTCCATCATTTTGAAACACTTTCCCTGTGGCCTCTTAGGAAATGAGCATTTTTGGTAACTCAGTGTCCATCTAAATAAGAGAGATCTTCCTTGCAGCAGGACGGGCTGGGGAGACACATGGACAGTGGGGAGGAGCACACAAAGGTCTCCAAAACATCCCTTCAGATGTGAGGATGTGCCACACTCTGAGCTGCTCCCTGACACCAACCATTGACTGGGGCTGGGCAGCTCTGGCTCTGAGGGAGAGAGGAGCAGCCCCTGCTGCAGAGGGTGAGCAGGAACACCTCCAGGAGGGCCCAGGGAAGGCTCCTGGGGTGGGACAGGAGGGAGGGCTGGGGAGGGGCAGGCAAACACCACTGCAGCGTGTGCTGACCCCACAGCAGCCCCACAGGGATGGATCCACTCACCTGGCAGAGCTCTGGCAGTCACCTGAAGGGAGCTGAGGGAGGGAAGGGTGAGCTGAGCCCTGCCCGATGCCTCAAACACCAAACTCCAGCATTGCTGGGACCCTGGAAATGACAACCACCATAAAATAGATCAGAGATAATCAGGGAAGCCTCACCTCTGGGGAGCATCAGAAAAACTTCTGTGACATCTGTGAAGCTGCTCCTGGTTTGCACCCTGGAGCAGAAGGATCAGACCCAAATTCTCCAAAGCTGTGCTGAGCAGCTCTGCCCAACACCCACATCCCAGCAGAGGGAAGGTATGGGAAGGGAGCTGCTGGAGCTGGGCCAGGGCAGGCTCAGGCTGAGCTCAGGGAAAGGTTCTTCCCCAGAGGGTGCTGGCACTGCCCAGGCTCCCCAGGGAATGGCCCCGAGGCTGCTCCAGGAGCGTTTGGGCAGCAGGGATGGACAGGGTGGGGCTGTTGGGGCTCTGGGCAGGGCTGGGCAGGGCTGGGTGATCCTGGGGGTCCCTCCCAGCTCAGGGGATTCTGTGATTCTCTGTGGAGCAACCTCATCCCAGACCATCTGTGCCTTGTCACAGCTCTCAGCTTCCCAAGGACAGAAACATCTCAGAACAACATCCTTGGCTGCCTCTCGAGCTGCTGCCATCCCTGGGGTCAGGATGCTGACAAGCTGCTGTTTCCACTTGGCTCTGGATGAAGAGCCTGGCTCAGGTCTGGACAGCTCTCCCTGCTCCAGAGGCTCTGCAGGGCTGAGGGCTCAGCGTGAGCCACATTCCACTCTGGAGCAGCCACGCTGCTGCTGTGCCTGGATATCACCCAGCTGACCCTGGCTGAGAACTCAACTTGGCTTTTAATTACTGTTACAATTAGCAGTGGTTCCTTGGCTTCCTCTTCGTGCAGCTCTGCAGGAGCAGCAGCCCTGGAGCCTCTGCAGGGCTCACCCTGCAGGAGGGACTTGCCCTGAACCCCCCATGGTGGGAAGGCAAGGAGAGGAAATGAGCTGGGGTGAGAACCAAGGAAAGGGACAGAAGTGCCAAGGATGCTGTCCAGGGGAACCAAAAGTGACTCGAAAGAGCTGTGCAGCCTTTGAGCAGCTGCTCACATTTCGTCTGAACACAGGGATGGGGATAAAATCAGAGAATCATACAACAGTTTGGGTTGGAAGGGACTTGTAAAGGTGACCTAATCCAACCTCCCTGCCATGCACAGAGGCATCTTCAACTGAACCAGTAAAAACTTCTAAATATCCAACCTAAACTGACATCTTTTAGTGTGAAACCATCAGCCCAGTCCTGTCAATGTGTGCTGGGCAGCACTGGCCATTGCTCCACTACCACCTCTGGGACGATGCAGCCTCGGGGTTTGTTCCCTCCCTGGGAAGGAGCTCAAAGCTCCCCTTTTGGGAAGGTCTCAGGTGAGTAAAGGTGCTGCTGCCAGGCTCTGTGACCATAAATCAGGCACACAAGGAAAACCAGCAGCAGTACCAAGCCTCTGCCAGCAGCTCTGCTCTGGTGACAGCAGCTCCACTCGTGTCACTGAGCCAGGTAAAACATGGAGCAGCTCTCTCCACCCTGAGCTTCACTGGAAGTTCACTGCCTCTGCTTTGGACCTACAAAAGTCCTTGGAAGTCCTGCCCACTCCAGGGCAGGAATGTCCTTCCCTCCCTGGCCAGGACAGGAATATCCTGCCAGGAACATCCTTCCCTCCCTAACAGGGGCAGGAATGTCCTGCCAGGATCGTCCTTCCATCCCTGGCCAGGGGCAGGAATGTCCTGCCAGGATCGTCCTTCCCTCCCTAACAGGGGCAGGAATGTCCTGCCAGGATCGTCCTTCCCTCCCTGGCCAGGGCAGGAATGTCCTGCCAGGAACATCCTTCCCTCCCTGGCAGGGGCAGGAATGTCCTTCCCTCCCTGGCAAGCACAGGCAGTGTCCCACATTTGTCTTCACCGTCTCCAGTGACTTGATTAACGTGAGCAAGTCGATCCAACACAGATTGATTTGGGTTAAGTGCACAAGGGACATGTTCCAAAGTCCTCCTTGACAGCCTGGGAAAGCAGGTCCTGAATGTGCTGTGAAAAGAGGAGTGGGAAAGGAAACTGCTGCTGGAGCTCCATCCTGCCTGCCCAACACCTTCAGTGAGGAGCTGCACTTCCACCCCTTGGAGTGAACGTGAACCTGCTTCAGGGAAGTTTTGGGATTCCTCTGTTGCCTTTCCCTGCTTTTAAAATTCAAACCCAAACACAGTTTATGTGGAAAAGGAGTTTTTACCTCGGGGTTTATTTCAGGATCCTTGGGTGCAGCACTTGGTCCAGGTGGGATGCCCCAAAATGCACACAATTATAGGCTTTGCAAAATTAACATATTTATCAAAGATCCCCCAGTGAGAGGCTGGAGTGAAGCCCTCGTTGTGAGGAACCTTCCCCCTGGCTGGGCCTGTCTGAGGTTCCAAAATGTGTTCTGGAGAGGCCCTTGGTGTCTGGGGCTCCCAGGATGTTTGCTCTCCTGGTTTAACGGTGCCGTGGGGCTGAGCTGAGTTATCAGCCTTGGGAAGTCACAGTGTGTGGGCTAAAAGCACTGAGAACACATCAAACTATAAAATTTAGAGTGTGTGAGAGGGGCATGAAAGAAAAAACAAAAAGTCATCCTGGCATCACCTCTTCTACAGAGTTCAAAACCTCTCAGGTGAGTGAGAAGTTTCTCTGTGTGGATTTCAGCAGTGCTGGACCCTCCAGTTTGTCCCCCCAAAAGCTCACATTTGTCTAAATTTGGAAGAAAACCAGAAGGAATATTTTCCCTTCAAAGGTGATTAGAGGTGAAATTTTCCCCCCACGATTTCTGGTCTGCTCTGGTTGTTTCCTTTCCAGAGCTGTCAGACTCATTCGAGCCTGGGAACATGGAGACAGAAAATATTTAGAATTGGCACTGGCTTTATTTTCAGTCTTCCAAAGGCAGTCCAGAAGGGAAAAACAGACTCTGAAGATTTATATGTTCTTTGAGTAAGCAGGGAGCAGAGCTTTTAATTGATCACAGTTAATTTAAAGTGAGAGCTGAGCAAAGCTGGGGCTGTTGCAAGGCCAGGACTAACAAAGACACTCCTCCACATGCCCTGCAAATCCCAGGGCTGTCAGTGAGATCCTCTTACTCCTAGCAGTGTCCTCACCCTCAAATCTCTTGGAATTGTCAGGGGGGAGATGTTCTTCCCCTGACTCCTGGCCAGGCTCTGTTCCTTATTTCAGTGTCCCATGTCCCAAAAAGATGAAATGAAGCTTCTTTCTGCTGTTTCAAAGCTTGTTTATTTTATCTTATCAAAGTTTCGGAGGCACAGACTGTGCTGTGACCTCCAGGAACACGAGGGCAGAATGGCAATGGCTACCCAAAGCAGGGAGCTTTTATATCTATTATCAACCTGTTAGAAAACTTTATGTATCTTATTTTGTTCCCAAAACCAGTGAATATCAACCTCACTGACATCTCTCCTCTACACTAAATTCTATCTACCAATTAACAAACCACAGGAACTCATGTCAGAGAGAAAAAGGAAGAGAAGGAGAAGAGAGAAGAAGATGAAGAAGAAGAAGCCAACACCCTAGAATCTCCATGTTGGCTCCATATAATATATAGAGCAAAACCTAAAAACTCCAACTCCACACTCTGTGCTGCACTAAACAACATCTCCTCATTCCTTTGGTGCTCTCAGCTCACCCAGAATTTGGGGTAAATGCTCCCACGAGCTTGGTTCACAGGCCAAGCCTTTTTTGAGGAGCTCTGAGGGTAAAACAAACACCCAGAGAGCAGGAAAAGTTCCCAAGCTTTTCCTGACTCCAACAGGAGTGACTGCTGGGCATGGCACAGCCACAACCAAGAGTCACAAAATAATGTCCTTGTGGTCTCTTTATGGCCACACCTGGGGAGAGCTGCCTGAGGGAATTACAGAGGCGTGTGGAGGAGCAGGAAAGGCAGCAGGATAACATCCAGCCTGCAACAGGAGCAGGAAAGGCAGCAGGATAACATCCAGTCTGATTCCCTTCAGCAGGATAACATCCAGGCAACAGGAGCAGGATTCCCTTCAGCAGGATAACCTCCAGCCTGCAGCAGGAGCAGGATTCCCTTCAGCCCAGAGGATTATCCATGTCAAACCAGAGCCTGAGGAGTCCCTGAGCAAGGATGCTAAAAAAGGGGATTTTCGCAAAGGAAAAGAATCTCTCCTTTGCAACCCACCCTGAGACAGCCTCGGGAGAATCCCAGGATAACCCAGAATCCTGGGAGAATCCAGAATCCCAGGATAACCCAGAATCCCAGGGTAACCCAGAATCCCAGGGTAATCCAGAATCTCAGGATAATCCAGAATCCCAGGATAATCCAGAATCCAGGGAGAATCCAGAATCCCAGGATAATCCAGAATCCCAGGATAATCCAGAATCCCGGGAGAATCTCCTCTTCCCCAGCTGGTGGAAGAGCTGGGGGTGCCAGGGCTGGGTGTGCCAGGGCTGGGTGTGCCAGGGCTGGGGGTGCCAGAGCTGGGTGTGCCAGAGCTGGGGGTGCCAGGGCTGGGGGTGCCAGGGCTGGGTGTGCCAGAGCTGGGGGTGCCAGGGCTGGGTGTGCCAGAGCTGGGGGGCCAGAGCTGGGTGTGCCAGGGCTGGGGGTGCCAGGGCTGGGGGTGCCAGGGCTGGGGGTGCCAGAGCTGGGGGTGCCAGGGCTGGGTGTGCCAGGGCTGGGGGTGCCAGAGCTGGG
>VZRF01015260.1:0-14646 GCA_013396875.1 Vireo altiloquus | reverse complement strand
TCCCACAGGCAGACAGGCGTGGGGCTGTGCTCGACCATGGCGAGAGTGGCCGGGATCCTGGCCCCACTGATCATCCCTCTGGACCAGTACCACCGGGCCATCCCCATGGCCATCTTTGGGAGCATCCCCGTGGTGGTGGCCCTGTTCTGCATCCTACTACCAGAGACCCGAGGCATTGACCTGGCAGATGACACAGGAAAGGACCAACCCGCAGATGACACAGGGAAGGACCAACCCCCAGCTGAGGTGTGTACAGGGAACTCTGAATTTAAGGAAAAAAAATATCCAAAACCGCAAATCAAAGGCAAAGAAAAAACATCAGTATTGGGGATGAAAACAGTCTCATCCCTTCTTCTTTCCTCCTTATCTTCAGGAGCAGAAGACTGTTTTCTGAGACACCAGGGAGGATGACAGAGACTTGGAGAAGAACACCTGCAGATGTTCAGAGGGCGAGTGATGGCGTCTACAAACGGTCTAGTCTGATTGTATCGCTCCTGAAGCAGACCAGCAAGCCATTGCTGCCTGGAAACTGGTCTTTCAGATGAACACAATATCCACGGTCACAGGCACTGGGGATCTGTGTCACTCTGCCTTTGGAACAGATGCACTTCCAAGTGTCCCTGAAACCCAGTTTGCTCACACCTGGCCGGCCTCCCAACGTGTTCCCCAGTCCTTTGCAAGCTGGTACCCGTGGAACCATCCCTGCCGTGTTTTACAGCAATAAAGAATCGCCAGTAGAGTGCTTGTACTGGGCAACCGCGGCCGCTGGGCTTGTCCCTCCTGCACTAAATCCCTTGGGTCGTCGGGCTGCGCGTCGGCCCAAGCCTCGACGTTTGATCACGATGTCACTGCACCCCTGTCACACACGTATTTAGCTTTTCTTTCCATGTGGTGTTGAAGTTGAGTTTCTACATGAATAATATAAATTATGCTCTGAGTTTGAGAAGAGACACTTGTAATGCAATATGTGAATAATAAATGGTGTTGACTTTTTTTTTTCCTACTGTTTCACAGTTGGCCTTTGTAACTGCTCTTGGCTCTGGAGTGTTTTCTACACAGAAATTGTAAGTCTGTAATTTAACACGCAGATGGAAACGTGCTTTGTTTGCATCAGACACAAACAATGCAGAAACGGAGTGTTAAAGCAGAGTGGCTGAGTTCAATAAGGACTTTTTTCTTTTTTCCAAGTCTTCCAATGAACAATCTGCATTTATTTTCTCTACTAGCAGCTGCAGAATTTTTCTGAATTGCATGGGGACGATGCAATTCCATGCCAAACTGTGTGGACATTTGGATAGCTTTCCCCAGTCATGGTGAGCCTTTCACAGCGACCTTTGCTTGGCTGCACACTGCTCAATCATGACATTTTAGTGTCATCTAGTGTCATGCAAAAGAAAGAGAAGGGTGGGCTCCTCTTCTGTGCTCATCAGTTTGCATGCAAAGGACGTATTTTAGCGCCCTCTGATGAATCCATCTGCTTAAACACATCACTACTCTCAAAGAGGAAGAGGCTGCTCACTCAGATTTGCTGCATCTTTTGCTTTCCAATCTCTTTGTGGTCTAGTATATGGTGTTTGGAAGGCCTGGGTGTCCCAAGTTTGGGCCAGTTGTGCCTGGAAGTGATACTCATTTTGTGCTTTGGCTTTCGTGCACAAAATCACCCCAGAGTCACATGGAACCTGTCCATGGCTGGAGGTGGGACAGGGAGTTTGCAAGATCTGGGCTTTGGCACTGAAGGAAACGGAGCTGGGATCTTGTTTTGAAAGACAGGTGTCTGATGAGGAAGGTAGAAACCTCCATTGGAATGGAAAAAATAACATCCCTTTCTCTCTAATTAATTAAAACTTTGAAATTAAGGGGCTTTCAGGCAAAGATATGGGACAATCTTTGCCTGAAAGAGTTCCCTACTGGTCGGTATAACAAGGCAAACAAACAGCAGTAACTGTGGCAGTGATCACAAAGAGAGCAGGCCCCAGAGCAGCCTCTCTCGGCTCTCAGGCCCTTTCCCTGCGCTGCAGTTCCGGGCACGGCCGCCAGGGGCGCTGGTGGCTCCCGGCCGGGCAGGGCGGGTGCGATGGATCCCCGCGCCTGCAGGGGGCGCTGTGGCGCGAGCTCGGCCGCGTCTCCCTCACGCGGTAATGGCGGGCGGGCTGGGTGGCGAGAGGGGCTGCAGCGGGAACCTCGGAGCGGCGGCTGGAAGGGCGGAGACGAGCACATCCCGGAGTGATAGAGGAAATGGATCACAAATTGCACGGCTGTAGCAGGAGCCACGGGGAGTCCCGGCAGGTAGGGAGTGTGGGGTTACAGTGTAGCGGAGAAAACCGGCAGAGGCAGCGGCAATCGGGATCCTGAACACAGCCAGGAGAGGCTTCCTCAGAGAGCCTCGGGGTCCCAGGGTTTCCCCTGAGGCACCCAAATAGATGGTGAGTTTCCTTTCCAGTGAGGTAGTGTGTCAATAAGCTCCCAGCGCCACAGCCACTCCCATGAGCCGAGCTTCCCTCATGGTGGAAGACAGCAGGGGACGAAGCCTTGCTGTGGTGGTGAATTCTTCCCACTGTCTCCCCTCCGATGCCGACAGCAAGAGAACCAGAGGAGCCGAGCCCAGCCCCTCACCCCCGGCCAAAAGCTCACGGAGTCTCTGCCCCTCTGAGGAGAAAACCCCCCAGGTAAGAGAATAGCCATCTACACCCTTCCCTCTCCTCCCAGCCACATCTTTTGTTCTCTTAAGTATTGGCAGATATTGTTTCTTAGCAACAGATGGGACAAAATTCCAATCGAGAAAGAAACAAAAGGAAAAATCCTAACCCCCAGCTGCTGGGGAAAGGGCTGGAGCACCTGGAGCAGCTGAGGGAGTTGGGGGAGCTCAGCCTGGACAAAGGGAGGCTCAGGGGATACTCTGTCACTCGCTACAACTCCCTGACAGGCAGGTGGAGCCAGGTGGGGGTCAGTCTCGTCTCCCAAGTAACAATGGCCAGGACAAGTGGAGATGGCCCCAACTTGCACCATGGGAGGTTTAAATTGGATAACAGGGAAAACTTCTTCTCCGCAAGGGTTGTTTAATGTGGTAAATACATAATATCGGCTTTCCGCAAATACTGAAATGGATGCTATATGTATAATGGTAAAGTAGCCTTGTTATAAAGATACAGTTTCGTAACAATAAGTAATGCCTTTATTTCTGTTATTAACTAAACTTAGACATAGTAGTGAAATAAGTAATACAGTTATGCTTGTGGTAAAACTGAACTTTCTGCTTAGTTGGATAACAACCAAGGAATGTATGATGGAGACCCCTGGTACTGATGTGCCAACTATGAGCAACTACCATCTGCAGAAGTGATAATAAAAACTAACCAAAACCACAGCCAAGGAATAAGCATGCTCTAAAAAAGTGGACCCGAGGAGGAGCCATGCTAAACAGTTCCTGGAACATGTAAACTAGTTTGGGGAAAAGTTTGAATATGCATAATTGTTTATGAATATGCAATAGGCTGATGCAATAGAAAAGGTGTGTAAAAGGTGTCCCCGCAATAGCAGGGGTGCTCTTGGCTGAGTGCCAAGCAACCAGCACTTTTAATTTTGCCTTCTTGTCCCCTCGTTTTCAAATTTAAGCCTGAAACAGGCTGCCCAGGCCACTCATGGAGTCCCCATCCCTAGGGGTATCTAAAAGGCACATAGCTGTGTCATTTAGGGATGTGGTTCCGTGGTGGATCTGGCAGTGCTGGGTTGATGGCTGGACTCAATGGCCTTAGAGCTCTTTGCCACCCTAAATGAACCAATGATTCTGTGGCTTCTTGCACAGAGTCAGGAGAGCAGCTTTAATGCTCATCTCCTCACCCCCTCAGCCATTCCCTGTTGGGTCCCTTTCTGCAAGCTCTGCTCTTCTCATGGACCTGGGGCTTCCCAGCATGGGGTCAGGTGAAAGGAAAAGGTGATGTCCTCTAGCTGAAAGGGAAGGACCAGGATCCTGACACCTCTGTCCCACAGCTGGATTTCAGCACAGTTTGTTGGTATTGCTGACAATGTGTTGATTATCTCAGTGGTCCCTGTGGGGCTCCTCTGGCAACAGCAGCTGTTTTGCCCCTGCACCTGCTCTTCCCAGCTAAACTTCTCTACCTCATTTTGTCCTCAGCACCTCTTCAGCCTTTTGGCTCCCTCCCTTTATTATGGGGTTATCATCTTTGCCTTAGTGATCCTCAGGTCACTTTTTACCCTTTGCCCATGGCCTCATAATCATGAGAGCCCAGAGCACCGCACTGTGTGCATGCAGAAGTCTGTTTGCCTTCCCACAGGTTTATGTTTGCATTCCCACATGCTGTTCCAGTACTCCTGGCTCTGCTTTGTGTTGTCAACTCTACTCATTGTCATGCAAGGCCATGTGTGGGCTGGCTAGGAGTGACATTAAGGCACAGCAAAAACATTGGACATCCTCCCACTTGTGCTGAGCTGGGCAAAACATGAGTCAAGCTATTCAGGTACTCTTCAAGTGCACAGTTCAGGGGTATTCAAACTAACATGGTCCAGTGATCCAGAGAAGAGCAGATAAAATACCATATAGAACTGTTGGAGGGAGTCCAGAGGAGGCCACAAAGATGATTAGACTGATGAAGAACCTCTGCTATGATGAACAATCCAAAGAGAGTTTGGATTGTTCAGCCTGGAGAAGAGGAGGCCCCAGAGAGGCCGTAGAAACCCTTCCAGTGCCTAAAGGGGCTCCAGGAGAGCTGGACAGGGACTTTGGACAAGGGCATGGAGTGACAGGACAAGGTGGAATGGCTCAAAACTGACAGAGAGGAGATACAGATTAGATGTTAAGAAGAAATTCTTCCCTGTGAGGGTGGTGAGGCCCTGGCACAGGTTGCCCAGAGAAGCTGTGGCTGCCCCATCCCTGGAAGTGTCCAAGGCCAGGTTGGACCAGGCTTGGAGCAACTTGGTCTAGTGGAGGGTGTCCCTGCACTTGGCAGGGGGCCATTGGAACGAGATGATCTGTAAGGTTCCATCCCACCCAAACCACTCCAAGATTCTATGAAATGGATCTTTAGCCCACTAGAGGCATGAATGAGATGGAAGCAGAAGTACATCAGCTGTGCTTGGATGCCTTTATTTATGAAATGAGCTAAACCAGAGAGTCTCAGCGCACAATTTCCAAAGTGGTTCCTTCAATAACTGTACATTTGTCTCCAAGCTCTTCCCTCAGCCTCTAACCTCAGTGCCTTGTTTTCCATAAAAGCCTGAAGGAGGCACTCCGCAGCCTTTCCAAGGAGAGGACAAAGGACTGAGCTCCTCTGTTCTCAGGGTACTGAAGAGGAGCACCACAGAAAATCCTCTGAAAAGCAGTGCCAGAGAGAAGACGGCACCACAGTCAGTCCTTCCTGGCAGGACATTGGCACTGATTTTATCCAAAACTCTGTCTTCATCAAACTGAATATCCATGAGGTACTTTGGTCCATGGAAAACATGTAGGTATGACAATGGAGAGAAGAAATACTCTGGTTTAAAAGTTTCTTGACACTACCAGAAAAAAACCTTTGAGCTGTACAGTCAAAGATGAAGAACCACCATGTGCAACTCCCAGGCTTCATCTGTACCCATCCAGTGGGAAAAAAAAGTTGGACTGAGGGACATGAGATAATATGAAAGGAAGCAGAGGAAAAACATGTTTTTTGAGATAATATTAAGAGAGGCACAGGAAAAACTTGGGTTTTTTTCTTCACAGAATTATACAAAAGTGGTCCTAAATCTTTTAAAGACAAAATGGATCAAGCAAAAAAGGAATAGGCTAGAACAGAGTAGAAAAGACTTGATATTTCCCAGAAAGATTTGCACTTTTTTTTATGAGACCAACTGCCACAACATCCCTCAGTTTCCTGGAATGGACAAATCAATTTGGTCCCATACTGCAGCCCAACAGCTCCATTTTTTCAATGCCCAAAGCATCATGACAGGCATCAATTCAAAGCCACCAGCACTGAGATGAAAATCCTGCTGCCTCTTAGACGTCCTTGCTCCCTGCATTCTGTTTCTTCCATCACATCTTTTTTTTTTTCTCAGCTGAGTATCTCAAATTTAAAAAAAAAAAAAAAAAAAAAAAGGAGTGGTTTTTTTATGAGAGAACGGGATGATCTTGCTAGACAGTCACGATAAATCCCTCCTTGCAAGTGTGAGCTTATTTCCAGTGCTGCATCTGCTCCAGCTATCCTGTTCGTGAGCCCACTTCCCTGTTGCAAGCTTATTCAATGCTTGGGTGGGTATCTCACTGGACAAAATTTAAAGTCTCACCTTCCTGGAGACTTGACAGGAAGAACTAAGAGAAAGCACTTCCATTCTGATTCTTGATTTCTTTCTTTTTTCCTTCAAATAAAAAGCACCCAGTTTTCTCTGGTGAGAGCACTGTTGGACACCAGTGACAGCCTGCAGTGCCTGAGGACAAGCTACAGAGGGAGGTACAAGAAGGCAAAAGAGACAAGAAAACCCAAGAATTGGCAGTGATGGCCTGAGCAGTGGTGGTGTCCTGTGGTGGAGACCCTGCCTGTCCTCAGTGCCCACACAGCACTGGGCTGCCTTTATCCACAGCCACCTGCAGACCCAGCTAGAAGTACGTGGTCTTCGTGCTCTCATTGTCTTGGCCACCATCTTTTCCTTTCACTTGCCCATTCTGAGAGCCACTGGTGGAATTTTTGCAGACCTAGTGAAAGGGAAAAAGGTGTAAAAGCAAGGAAAGGTGTGCGATGAGCTGAGGGCAGCTGTCCCTGAGACAAGCAGCCTTCAGCAACCTGGATCCCATTCCCTACTGTTCCTGCGGACACCCTTCTCCCAGCAAGACAACAGAAGTGTTGGGGTGCAAGTCCACCTGGTCCCATGGGGAATGAGGGCTGAGAGCTATGAGAGGCAGAAAGCCAGAGGATGTGGCTACAAGGCACCAGCCCTTCCCTGAGGAGGGCAGGGTGAGAAAAGTGGAGCACTGGCTGTTCTATCCCATGGACAGGAATGAAGGAATGACCACCACGGGCAGGATTATGGGGGTCTCCTCCCCTCCCTCCACAGTGGGACAGCCCCACTCCATACCCTCCCACCCCTGTAACTCCTAAAGAAACCCCCAGCACATGCAACACGAAGGGTCTCCCCCAGTGCTGGCTCCCCATATCCCCACCCCAGAGGCAGCACAGGGACCCACCTCAGCCGGGGGATGGCCATCCCCTGTGTTGTCTGCCAGGTCGGTGCCACGGGTCTCGGGCAGCAGGACACAGAGCAGCCCCCCCAGCACAGGGGCGCTCCCGAAGATGGCCATGGGGATGGCCCGGTGGTACTGCTCCAGGAGACGGACCAGCGGGGCCAGGATCCCGGCCACCCGTGCTAACATGGAGCACAGCCCCACACCCGTCTGCCTGTGGGAGCAAGGGGCAGCAGGAGGTGTGGGCAGGGAGCAGCACCCCCAGACCACCACGGGGCTGAGCATGTCCATGGGGACAGCTGGGCTCCTGCCCCATCACCACCTCCAGCCATGGCAGAAGGAAGCCCTGCTAGGTGGGAAGACCTCACCTGATGACTGTGGGGAAGAGCTCTGCAGTGTAGACAAAGGAGGTGGAGAAGGAGGCTGAGGCAGCAAACTTGCCAATGGTGGCCAGGATGGTGGTTGCCATGGGCTGGTCTGAGGGGAGGAGGAGAGATGGCCGCTATGGGATGAGGGAGGGCTCAGCACCAGTCACAGATGGTGACTGGGGATTGCAGGGTCACCTGTGTCACCTGCAGGGAGCCATCGCCTCTGACAGTGTCTGAACATGGACCAGGCAGCTCTGGCCTGGCCACTTTCAGTGCCTTCTGCATCCATCATCTCACCTCCCCAGGTATTAATTTTCCCAGAGCACTGCTCTGCTGACAGGGGGCCCACTGGGCTCAGCTCTGCCCTCTTCTATCATGATTGGCAAGAAAAGGTTTGTATTTTTGGAATGGGCCCTGGGTGTTCAGCCAGGCCCTTGTAGCCTGGCTCAGGCCTAGAGGGATTAAAGCTACCTGGGCTGGCAGGACAGGGCCAGCAAGGGAAGGGTTGGGGCTCTGTGCCTCCCTATCCCAGAGGATGTCCTCTCCCTATGGGATGAGGTCATTCACCTTCAGGGATGCCGGTGATGATCAGACACACCAGGCCACTCAGCACCAGTAGAACAGCCTGGGTTTTCCTCCTCCCGAACCTCTGTAGAGTGAAGATACAACCAACACGAGCTGGGATTTCCACTGCTCCAAAGGCCAGCTGAGTCAGGTAGATATTCAGGCCAAAATTTGGTACATTCAGACTCAGTCCGTAGTAGACGAAGCTATTCACAAACCTGAAAGCCAGGCAGGGTGGCACTCAGCAGCTGTTAGCCATGAGGAAATGCAGCATTGATCTCCAATGACATTTTGACCAAGCTGCAGCATTTCCAAGGAGATGTAAAACCAGAGGAATACCACAGGCCTGCCAAAGCTGAAAATGCTATAACCTTTCCCACAAAGCATCTTGTACAGCCAGAAGCAAAAAAACACCCATCGATAACTTTGAAAACCCACAAGGTGAATTTAGTTAAGAATAACCATGAATCCCTTATTTTCTCCACCTAGAAGCCTGGAAAGAGGGGACCAGGGAAGGTCTTACCAGGCACATGACATTATCAAAGTCACTTTCCGCAGGTTCTTCTTCCGAAAGAGATCCAGGAAACTTCCAGACTTGACCTCCTGCTCAGGCTTCAACTTCAAAACACAGAAAATCAAAGAGTCAAAGCAGGAAAAAGGAAACCCATGGCCAGCTCCTTTTCCACCTGCAGACCATGGAAAGCCTTGGTGGGACAGGCCTGTGACCCCCAGTGCTGTGGGAGAGAGGCAACCCCGTGGGGCTGGGCTCCTGCCCCTGTGCTCTGTGTGCCCAGCACAGGGTGGGGTGACTGAGAGGTTTGTGGGGATGAACATTTCCCCAGTGTAGGAAGTTTGGGGTGGGCAAGGAGGGAACTCCCCTTCAGTCCTCCCTTCAGGCCTTTCTACGTGGAAGCCCACAGACTAAACAGAGACCCAGACTAAACCATCAGCCACAGTCGTGGAATCCTCAGAGGAGAAAAGCCAGGGAAGNCCCCCCAGTACCTGCTCCAGGAGCCCTGGCGGGAGGCTGCGCTTGTTGGTGGCTGCCGCCTTCTGCAGGACCTTCTTGGCTTCCTCGATTCTGCCTTTGGTCACCAGCCAGCGAGCTGACTCTGGGAGCACCCTGCCAGGAGGGGAGGCCAGGACATGCTGCTGTGCCCTGCTGAGTTCCCCACAGCCCCTTTGTCTGGGACCATGTCCAGCAAGCCGTGGCCATCAGAGAACCAGACCACAGAACCACAGAATATTCTGCGTTGGACAGGACCCACGAGGATCATCAAGTCCAGCTGTAAAGTGAATGGCCCATGGGGTCAATGGGTCTAAATACCCTAAATTTAGGCTCCAGTCATGGAGACTTGAAGCAAAGCAGCTTCTGCTCTCAGCAGCCCAGTGCCCACGGGAGTTGCGCTGAGCTCTGCAGCAGCTCCTCCAGCAGCTGCACGCCAGTGGGAAAGAGCCAGCCTGGTCCTGAGCTGCTGCCACCTCTTCACTCACACCCTCACACTCCTGTCATGCCTGTGGGAGCTCTGTCCACATCCCACTTACCCAATGCAGAAGAAAAAGGCAAATATAGGAGCAGATCCTGCAATTTCCAGCAGCCTCCAGTTGTGAATTCCATAACTCAAACCAGCCAAAATCATCTGCCCAATGGCAAAACAGCAGTGGGAACTGAGCACTGCCATTGGCCGGTAGGAGACACCAATCCATTCTGTAGCTGAAAGGGAGAAGGAAAGCCCACAGTCATACAAATGATTTTCCCTGATGCAAACAGGGTGTTTCCCTGGAGAAGAATTATTCTGGAGGTGAGGATTAGACTGACCTCCTCAGATGGGTCACTTGTCCCCTTGCCCTCTTCTGAGCACTGGCTGGGGAGAGATGCTCCCCAGAGTTCTGAATGAGGGCTGAGAAGATGCCAAAGTACCAAAGGACAGTGAAGAGCAAGACCTGTCCTCGCCACAGTGTTTTTCTAGTCAAACATGAATATTTTTATTCCTTTGCAGAGTTTTCTGTTGCATCTTGAGAAGCCCCAGGGCAAGGGCACCCTACTCACCTAAGGCCAGCATGGTCATGGTGATCCCTGACACGGAGGCCCCCACCACACACCTGAAGGCCATGTACACATAGAAGTGGGGCACAAAGGCAATTCCCAGGCCAAACAAACCCTGGAGGAAGACGGAGATCAGAATGACTGGACGGCGGCCAATCCTAGGGAGAAACAGGGAAGACAAAATCGGTGTCTGGAGAGACCCCACAGAGATGGCAAGGAGCCCAGCATGTCATACAGTGATTTTTATCACCCTGATAAGGCTCAGACTAGAATGTGGGGTGACAAGTAAAGCACTGTACACATGCACTGTCTCCCTTCCCCTCCCTGGGTGGCTGTGTCCTCATGGGACCCGAGGACTTTGGTCAGGGTCCCTATTAGTGAGAAGTGGTGACAAAATGCACAGGGTGCAGTGTCCAGACAGGCTCACAGCACCTGCTCTGTGCTGTGCTGGCTTTGCAAAGACCCTGAGCAGGGGGTTGTGGCTCCTCACCTGTCACTCAGAGGTCCAAAGATCATGGATCCCAAGAGCAGCCCCGCCATGTAGATGGCCTGGGCAATGTCGTTCAGGTCCTTCCTGTCGCATACCAGGTCAAACTAGAAAAAGGAGAAACAGATGCTTTGGGATCCCCCCTTCCAGGGATGTGAATCCCCACAGAATGCACAGGGCACACAAGTCAGAGGTGGGACAAGCCCTTGGGGTACTCAGTGGGGTCCATCTCCCACACACTGGGACCTGCAGGAGTCCCCCTCATCCAGCCCAGACAACCCAGGGGAGCCTCCTGGTCAGCAAATTTTGCTTTAGATGGGCCTGGGGACAAAAACAGCATCTTGCTTCCTCCCAGACCACCTGACCTCCAAGAGGAGAAAGAATGTGTGTAATGCTGATTGCCGGGACAAGCAGTTTTTGTTAAAGAGATGTCCTGCAATTGCCAGACAGCATCAACGGAAAGAATGACATAGGAAGGATCACAGAACCATGTAATGGTTTGGGTTGGAAGGGACCTTAAAGATCATCTAATTCAAACTCCTCCTGCCACGTGCAGAGACACCTTCCACTATCCCAGGTTGCTCCAAGCCTGGTCCATCCTGGCTTTGGACATTTCCAGGGATGGGGCAGCCACAGCTTCTCTGGGCAGCCTGTGCCAGGGCCTCACCACCTTTACAGGGCAGAATTTCTTCCTAATATCTAACCTAAACCTACTCTCCATCTTAATTTAGCTTCTTTCTCAGCAGTTGATAAAACTGTGATGTTAGGGGTTGGACTAGATGACTTTTAAAGGACCCTTCCAAGCCAAATCATTCCATGATTTTAAGTTGGAAAGTTACCCCCTGTATGCAGAGGGATGGGAAACCCAGGGGCAGGAGGTCCTACCAGGAGTGATTCATCTCCCCACTGGCTCTGCGTGTGGCCCCACTGACACCTCTGTCACAGCCTGCACCCTCTCCAGCACCACAGCTGGGGGCTGAGTGGTGGAGCCAAGGTCCCCAACACACATCTGCTGTAAATGTCAGCCCACCCCAGCTGCACTGTGGTCAGGCACCAGCTCTGGGGGAACTGGTGGCCAATTGGGTATCCCATCCCTTCCACATCCCAGCACATCAACAGGCAAATACCAACCTCGGTCAGCAGGGACGGTGGCTGTTCTGAGGGGTACACCCAGCCACTGCTGCACTTCTGTGTGTCATTCAGGCCGTAGGCCACGATGGAATCGAGGTCCCAGTCCACCGGGGAGTACATGGAGCACTGCTCAAACTCCCCATCCGGACCTCGGGGCAGGGTGAGGTTCAGCTGCTCTTCCTCCGTCAGGTTGGGGCCGACGGCGCGGATCCAGCTGGTGTCACAGTGGTGAGGCACATATGGGACCATGAAAAGTTGGCAAAATTGGTGAAAAGCCACGCTGAGGCAGGGGATCACAGAGAGCAGCACCAGGCATTTCTGAAACCACCCAAAATCACCAACTGCTTTCAAAATTTCCCCGACACCTGACATTTGGCAGCTGTGTCTGGGACAGGACAGTGCTGGGACTGACTCCCCAGAGGGCTGGAATTAATGTTTAAACCTCAGATAAGCTCTGCAGTCATAGGCAGTCACTACAAGTACACTGTGTAAAATATTAATCATCCCTGTGCCACCCATGAATATCCAATGCTGGCTGGAGCAGAAGGACCCCAGTTTCAGGGAACCTGGGCCACCCCCTCTGCCAGGGCCTGGTGGCATTGGCATGGAACAGACTCTTCTCCACAGCGACAGCAATGGCTGCATTTGCTGAACCACTCAGGAAAGACAAGTTCAAAGAGGCCAGAATGAGCCCAGCATGATGCAGAGCTGGGAACAGCCCAAAGGAATAAAGGGAATTATTTTAATGGATGGGCAGAGCCAGAGACAAGGAAGGACAGCCAGTTCACTGTGATTCCAGGTGATGGGAACTGCAATTCCCTTCATCTTTTGCAGCTTCCCTGTGCAACACAAGAAAATCAGGCATGTTCCCCCTTCCCACCAGTTCTGGGCCACCCTGCAGGCTGCTGGAGGCTAAAGACAGGGAAGACTTGGGGAAGTGGTAAAGGGATGGAGAAATTTTGATATGAGGCAATGCTTCTTGAGGCCCAAATGCCCAAAATTATTATCAAGAACATGAGCGCAGCACTGTTCAGCCCATACCTGACATAGGAACAGCATTTGCCTGGGGCCCTTCCTTTATGTTCATGAGGTGCCCAAAAGCCACTTGGATACTCCTTC
The DNA here is from genome assembly GCA_013396875.1 of Vireo altiloquus. Taxonomy (NCBI): domain Eukaryota; kingdom Metazoa; phylum Chordata; class Aves; order Passeriformes; family Vireonidae; genus Vireo; species Vireo altiloquus. The sequence goes on along the minus strand of VZRF01015260.1, from coordinate 1,759 downwards.
TAATGGCCACAGATCCATGAGAAGGGCACTGTAAAGCATGATGGAAAACAGACCAGGGATGCCCCACTGGGGTTCACCAGGGCATGCATGAACAACAATTATTGTGGAGCCAGAGAGAAGGGAGTGCAGTTCATGCTCTCAGTGCTTGTTGGGGTATAAATCCTCCCACTTTCACACCAGCCCCTGTCATCCTGAGGCATTGCTGGACAGGGGACGCTCATTCCCAGCTGCACGGGGCATGCAGAGCTTGGAGCAAACCTCTCAACTGGAGACAAGCTCTCAGGACACCATCCTGAGTGCCTTCCTGGCTCCAGTTCTGCACACAACTCCTGCAGAGTTGGACTCATGGAACAGTTTGGGTTGGAAGGCACCTTAAAGCTCACCCAGTTCCCAGCCCCTGCCATGGGCCCGGACACCTCCTGCCACACCACATCACTCAGAGCCCCATCCAACCCTGATCTCCCTGTCCCCCTCACGGGGGCTGTCAAACCTCTCACCACTGCAAACAGAAATGCCCCAGGAGTTGCAGATGCCACTCACACAAATCCCTTCCCCAAGACACACTGTCCAACCCAATGACAAGCAAAGCACACACCAAACACCTGGCAATGGACAATTTGTTCTTTATTGATTAAAAATTAGACACATGCAGTAAAATACAAAGTCCAAAAAAGGAAAAAAAGCCTGACTATTTTACATCTTTCATTATAATCTACAATACACCAAAGTTGTGGAGAGGATCCGTTTTCATTAACAGAGCGTTGTCCTCAAAAGTAGGAACTAACTTAAAATTACCACCTGCTTCCGGGTTCAGATCAGAAATTTGCACAAAAACCAAATTCTTAATGACACTGGGAAACAATTATGAACAGCATTGGCACTTACTGGAACAACATCAGAAAAGACAGTTGTCTAGCACTGTAATAGGCCAAGTAAATATTCTGGATCCCTAGCCAAAAGATCTGGAGATCTACAGAGCAAAACCCATCAGCCTCTTCCTCACTTGGTCTCTCCACTAAAGAACTCTAGAACCTTCTTGGGTTAGTGTGAGCTCAAGCTCTCTAAGTCCTGCCTTTGGGAAAATGGGGAATAACAATAAATAGATGCTGCATTGTTCCATTTGAGCAGTTTGAGTCCTAACCTTCCTCAGCACCAGTACACAAATGAACGAGGAGGTCCCCAGGGCATGCAGGCAGAGGGAAAATAATACTGTACCACAACTACCTTGTCTCTGTATCCTAAAGGTTCCCAACACATCCACACTGAGCACAGGGTGATGGGAAAATCAAGGGGCCAGCCTGCTCTTCCCAAGCCAAGAAGCTCGATGGGAGATGCTCTAGGGAGTGCTCTGTGTCAGCCAGCAGGGAATGGTGCCTCACACCCTCGGCCAAAGCCAGCCACCACCAACTCCCTGCTGTCGGGCACTCGCTTCCTGGGCTCTAGAGAACGACAGCTCAGCATCCCGGGATGATCTCGCTCCCAAATTCTCATCTTCCTCTCCCTCCCCTTCACACTCACCAGCCATGGGGCTGCAAACAGCCCATGGGGACACACCCAGTATCCAACCAGAGGCTACAAGCAAGAGGGGCAGTAAAAAAGAACATGCACAATTCAGGAAGCTTCCACAGCTGCTCATAGAGAACAAGATATAAATACAGATTGTTCATCTGAAGACTTGGAAATTAAAAAAAAACCAACAGAACAAAAGTCCTAATTGAACCTAGTCATTCCGCTCTGTTTCTGCATTGTTTGTGTCTGA
>VZRF01015254.1:97901-190492 GCA_013396875.1 Vireo altiloquus | reverse complement strand
GACTACCCCTTACTCAGTTTTAAGGCTAACATGAAAAAATATTATGTTAAAATGGAAGTGAAAAGGGTAAAAACTAAATTCATATGTCCTTAAAAATAATCCAAATCCTTTATTCTTTCTATATCGCATTAGTTTAGGAGATTTTGAGTCTCTTTTCATAGAATGATCAGAGAAGGAGTGTGGAGGCCGATGAGTCCCTCGGTCAGGATGATGCTTGAGACCCCTGGGAGGTCAGTTCCTGAAAGTTCCTCCTAGGTCAGGGAGACAAAGAGACCTCTCCTCAGGTTCCTTTGCTGCATTATATTACTGTATTCCAGTTCTGTTTCCCTGGTGGGCCCTGTTGGCCGCCCCCCTCTCCCCTCCCCCATCCCTGTTCCAGAATGTTCTCCCTCCTCTGCTCATCCATTGGCCTTTGTTCCTCAGCCACTTCTACCCTATTTCCCCATTTGCTCCCATACCCTAACCCTGCCTGTGTCCCGCCCCATGCCCACAAACTATGGGTGCCTGGTGCTCTCTCTCTCTAACCCTGACAATCCCTGTACTTAAGCCTGGATCTCTGTTGTTCTGGGTTCTTTTCACTGGTTCCCTCCAAGTGCACAGTTGCAATAAACCCTGTTACATTCCTTCTCTGTTTAAAATCAGTAAAACCCCAGGCAAGTTAAAAGGATGAGAAGGCCTGTCCCTAGGACAGTGTGTTGCTATAGTAACTCTGCCCTATCTGACTTCTGCCCCCCCCCCTCCCTTCCTGATCCCGCCTTCCTGACTTCCCCATTGGTACCTACTCTCCTCCCCTTGCACCCTCTTCCCAGGAGTCCCAGCTATTGGGGGAGTGTCGCCCTGTTTTTCAGCCTTCTGATTCTGTTTGCATTTTTGCTATAGAGTTTCACACGCATTTCACATAAACAAAGTAGTGTTTTTGTAACTGTCTTTTCTTGTTTTTCATTCCCTTCTTGTTAGAAGAGTTTTTGATAAACTTTTACCTGAACCAGTGGAGTTGGAGAGAAGAAGACCTCACTGTCCAATCCACGGGGTTCCACAAAATTGTATATAAGACAGAAAATTAAAAACTTCCCTCTCTTTTTCCTTTCACCTCACTACGTGTGTGCGTGTGTTTCTTTTGTGCACGCTAGCGACAAGGGAGAGGAGATGGCGACCCTCCATTTTTAAGACATAGAAGCTCTCTTTTGTACCTCCCCCCTTTGTGGACCCATCCTTCCACAACTTAGGCTGCAATAAACATCTGCCATGAAAACCCAGGAAGGCCCTTCCCTGTTCTTTTCCAGCAATGAAGATAAGCAGCAATCCTCTGTGTGTGTGTGTGTGTGCGTGTGTGTGTTTCTGTATACAGCTGTAAGTGCTTGCAGCACTTGCTGAACAGCCACAAGCGGGAGATGTTTGTAGGGGGTTGCAGCACCCCAACACGGGCATGCTGCAACAAATAAAAGGACCCTTCCCGCCTCTTTGCTGCCAATCCATATAAGAAGCTATCCAATGTGCATGTGAGCGTATCTGGTGTGTGTGGCTCCAACCCAGCAGCTTCAGCTGGAGACGCCTCTGGACAGCCACGGCACTGTACACACCACCACCCCAATTGGAACAAAGGAGCACACACAAAACTAAATTCCTCAATGGATTGAGGCACAGCCTTGAAAATCAGAAAGAAAGGAAGACTGTCTCCCTGTCAAGAGCATCTGCTCTATCCTACCAAGTTCTACACTGATCAAACAGTGCTGATTTCTCTGAAAGCAATTTTCTACTGGGCTCATCCATTCCATTTCAACTTGGAAAACTGGTGATCAGTGCTTACCCAGTAATGGCATATATTGTCCTACACTGAGAAGCCCAAGTTCATGCAGTTGGGTTTTTTCTGTGTTTATTCCAGGATCATAGAATCACAGGCTGGTGCGGGTTGGAGGAAACTTTAAAGATCATCTCATCCCACCCCCTGCCATGGGCAGGGACACCTTCCACTAGACCAGGTTGCTCCAAGCCCCATCCAACATAGCCTTGAACATGGCTTCTCTTTGTGAGAGCCTCACCACTTTCGCAGCGAAGAATTTCATGATGACACTCACCTGATGAAACATTTTTCTACAGTTATACCGTATGTCCACCTTCAAAGTACATTGTACCTTGCCTGCCTTTATAATGCTTGTGGTCACTGTTGCAGGACTGGAGCAGGTAAGGAAACCTTAAAACTTGACTCCCCATCACCAGTTTTCCTCTGCTGGAAAACCTGTGATACACTGTCATTTCACTGACCACAAAATATGTGAGCACAGTCTCTTCTCATACCCCCTGCCATGCCTTTTCTGCTGGAAGGAGTCATAAATCTATTTATGGGAAAGGATTAAGCATCTCAGAGTGAAATAAAAAGTGTTTCCCTGATGCATATAAATACCTATATGTATAAGACATTCTCAGTTCTGAAAGCACTAAAGGGACTATTTCTAGCCATTACTAGCAAAGAGGTTTTGGAAATACTTTTCTGTTGTCTGAAACAGTGCAGATATTTTCTTATCACATCCACTTGTTCATCTAGCACAATACAAGCACATGAGGTAAAAAAAAATGTGACTCATGTATAACTAATTGACAGAAAGCCTTGTAAACTTGCTCTATCATTAGAACAAAATTATCTGAATATGGATAAGTGGCTGCAATACAATACACTACACCAGTTTTTGGATTCAGCATAACTGGTTATTGACTAAACAAAAATTACAATCATGTAATCATAATAAACACTAATGATCAGTCATCTATGGAACTTGCTTCCAAATTAATATACTGTAGTATACACTAATGTGGCAGAATTATATTAGGCTGAACTCATGTTTAACTAGCTTCCATCTCAAGGGATTACATAATTTCAGTTGCACACAAGTATATTTTTAAGATTGTGGGTTTTAATTAAATTCCTGACAAGTTACTGGACAAAGGGTTGGTGTACTGTGATAAAAAGGATTCTTTTAATTGCATAATTATTCACTGAGGATTCTTCTGGATGGAATAAATTAGAGCTTTTAAAATAAATCCATATTCTTCTTATATTTATGCAACACGGGTCAAAGTTTCTAGTTCTTGCCAAAATACCCAGGCTTACTATCATCCCTTCCACCTCTGAGCTGCACAAAACAGTACTGTAGGGTACTGGAGTTCCAAAAGCCATTTGATATGGTGATCATATAGCCCATGTTTAGGTATAAATCTCAATTCAAAATCAAGTTAAATAATGATTACAACACCTCTCATCTCACTGTTTTTTCATTTGCACTGGACTATTTCTTAACCAGTGCACTGAAGACCCAGCTAGCTTTTGGTTTGCCCAAACCAATTATTTCTCCATTAACTCACAAGTATTAAGATTAAATATTTGTAACTTGGCTAATTTATTATGCAATGATAACTTACTGTTATCATAGGAAATATGATATATTCCTATGAATATATTCTATATACAGGAAATGTAATGCTGTAGAGCATGGAAGTGTTCTACTTCAAGAGTTCAATGCACAGTGTTCATGGAGTTGACAAGGCAGTCAGTGAATGTTTCAGGTAACTCAGTGATTGCTCTGCTGGTGTCAAGGGGCTCAGGAGGGCCCAAAGCAGTTCAGGTCTTCAATACCAGCCATATAATCCAGCACCTCAGTTGTAGCCCTAAACCCAAATCCACCCATAATGCAGTCTGCCTCAATTTTCCCTTTATTCACATCAGCATATCTCATCCTCAGAATCTTGATTTTTCAAATTACATTCCCTACTAGATTTTTATAGATGCTTTGAAATTGCAACTGAAAAAAAAATCCAAAAAAATTTTATATTTCATAGAATCACAGAATCCCAGAATGGTTTGGGTTGGAAAGGACGTTAAAGCTCATCTCATAAAGCTCGTCCCCTGCCATGGGCAGGGACACCTTCCACTAGACCAGGTTGCTCCAAGCCCAGTCCAACACTTGAACAATCAAACACTTCCAGGGGTGGGGCAGACACAGTTTCTCTGGGCAACCTGTGCCAGGGTCTCACCAGCCTCACAGGAAAGAATTTTTCTTAACATCCCATCTAAACCTACTCTCTGTCAGGTTGAACATATTCTCCCCTTGACCTGTCACTCCAGGCCCTTCCCAACAGTCTCTCTATCTTTCTTCTTGTCTCCTTCAGGTACTGGAAGGCCACACTTAGGTCATCCTGAAACTTCTCCAGGCTGAACAAACCTAATCCCCTCAGCCTTTCCTCATGGGAGAGGTGCTCCATCCCTTGGATCAACTTGGTGCCTCTTCTGGACTCACTCCAGCAGCTACATGTCCTTCCTGTTTTGGGACCCCAGAGCTGGAGGCCACTCTGCAGGTGGGATTCCACAAGCAAGTGGCTTCCACAGTTTGGGACAGCTTCCAAAAGTGGAAGCTCACCTGACATTACAGACTTTCATTAGTAACATTGACCAAAACACAGAGTAAGATTGAGATAAAAAATCCCATAAAACTCCTGACTTTTCTCATTGCTTCAATTATTCTATATATTTAGTATGTGTAAACATATAATAATTTTGTGCTTTTCTTCAACCTCATGTGACAGATTTAGCTACTGAACAATAATAGTAAAGACAGACTCTATGAACAAACACACTTTGGTCTTGCCTATTTCTTGTATGGCAGGTAATACATTCTCTCATAATAATTCAATGCCTTCTTAAAATTAAGAACAGACTCATAAGATTTATATTCTGAATCTTTGTTGGGGCACACCCCCTGGGGGGATGGGCCCTGGGTGGGAAGCATGGGTTACACGGGGTTCCCAGACCCCCTGCTCTCTGGTCACATGTCCCCAAGCTCTGTACCCTATTGGCTGCCCATGTTCCCCTGCCCAGGGAACTCTAGGTTTTGGCCCAAGGGTGGCCAGTCTGGTCCAGGCCCCCAGCCCTGGCGGGGCTGGGGAGAAATAAAGTAAATCCATGAACATCCATCAAAAATATTGTCTTCTGATTCTTCCTACGGGTCTACCAGAGAAGGTTGCAGGCAACCCACTGCAACAAATCTTCTCTAGTCCTTCTTTGCTATGTGATAAAAGATATAATGAAGTATTTCACAATGGAACATCCAATACACTGGATTCTCAGCATGCACATTATCACGCATTTATAGATCTTATATTCACTGGTCTAACAAACAATATGTAATAGGATTTTCTTTAACGTTCATACAGAAGTGGCTCTGCAGCTTTTTAGCTGGTAAGTATCTCTTGAAAAATGTTAGTAGACATGTGTGTGAGAGGGCAACATCAAGAAAAACAGGAAAAAAATACTAATTTCCTCGTAAATAACCTTTAAAGTTTTTCCTATGCATCCCTTTTCACACTGAGTCCAAGTCTCCATGCTCATCAATGTGAGCCTGGACTGGCCAGTAAAATTCCCACTGAGGTATTTCAAATGCCTGAGGACTCTGTAAGGAGATTAAGGTTTGAAAGGAGCTGGTGGTTTTCAAATTTCTATCTGCAGAGACTCGGAATGTTATGTAAATTGTTACATGTTATCTTCAGTGGGCTATGCTGTGTCTCACTATGTCAGGGAATGTTACCCTATGTCAGTGAACAACTAAGTCCTTCTTGAAGCTCTGATATTCAGCTTTATCACCACAATCCTGCAGCATCATGCCAAGTATTCCCTGATGGTTGTGACCCAATATGGAAGAGGAAGCTCAGGGTCTTCTACAGGGTTAATTTCAAAGTTATAAAAAACAAGTGAAATAAAATCACTACACAGTGCACAAGGTCAGCTATAGTCTTTGCTAAGAATTTACAGTTAAAATAAATACTTCCAGAATATATTAATGTAAAAGAAGTATAAAAGATACCTTCGGAAAGAACAAATTGTAGAAAAAACCCTTAAGGCAGTCATTGCTGAAAGGCAACAAAGTTACACTGCCAGGGATTTTCTCTGCTATGGACAGGACTGGTATCACAGCCTAGTTGGTACCTCCTGAATTTCCAAGTCTGAGATTCTCTTTTTAGTTCTTCACAATTTTATTTGTGGGTTGAAATTTTCCAACCTCAAAAGCACCATGCAATGAAGACAAGAGTTCAGGAAAGTTTACAAGAAGGCTAAGTGAAAGAAATGGAATTTGAACAAGGTAAGAAGACAAGAGATGAGATATGAGAGAAGCTGAATGAGTCCCAGCTGGGAAAAATAAGCAGAAGATCTGTGTCCACTTATGAAGCTTGAAGTGAAACCTAAGATTGGTCTGTGCCACCATTTTTTTTTTTACCAGCACATCAGCTGTTACATCCTCTCACACTGCTTGGCCTCAGAAAGAGCAACCCACAATCATCATCTGTTATGCCATCACACTGAGGTGCAGGAGTCCTTACAGCTAATACTGAGAGTCAGATTTGGGGTTCAGCCACTGATGACCTGCACTGGTATCAATAGCTATCCTGCAATTTAAAAGTTTATTTTTGAATCTAAAGCCACAGAGTTCGTTGGAAGAATATCAATGCACTTCCTAAGCCTAGCATGCAAATCTCCAGGAAGGCCAGAGTTAGACTCAACAGTGGGAATTTTAGGTCCTTGTGCATGTGTGCAAAGACATATATTTAATTACAGGCTTATAACAGGTTGGTTGTTTTTTTCCATGCAATGCCTACTTCAGCTCCTGCACAGGAGAGCATGATCGGAAGAAGAACTGTTCACCTCTACTGAGATGGTTGTTTTTCCCTCTAGTCAAGTAACAGTGGATATAGACATAGTGACAAGGCTTGAACAAAAGGAACAGGAGAAGGGATGGTCTCAGACCTAATATGGATGATCTGGAATCCATTTTCACTTCAACCAACAATTTCCAATCAGAGACTTCGCAAGTCATTAAAGAAAATTCTTCTCTTGGATGAACACTACTTGTTAAGTTTGCCAAGAGAAAAATCCAAGTAGTATGAATTGAGCAACCCCTCCAGGAGAGCTGACCTTGGCTTTCTCTCCTTGAATGACGGAGCTGCCACGGTCCCTGAATGGTGAAAACAGAAATATAATCCTTACTTTTGGAATAGTTTGAAAATATGAAAAAACAGCTTGAAGTAGTACCTACATGTATTTGCTTTTCCCCCAAACCACTTATATATACAAAGAGAGAGGGGCTTTGCTCTTGCAAAACTTTCAGGCTAGGAGATTAACCTAACATTAAGGACTGACTTGAGAATAAGAGAAAACTGAGTGTAGCCACCAGTCTACAGAAAAAAAAAAAAAAAACAGCCGGAATTCAGTGCTGAGTGCTTGGCATTGGACATATATAGTTCTTGGTTCTCAGAGGCACCTGCAGCCCCAGTAAATGACAGCACTCAAAATTTCTTACAAATGCATGGCTTGACCTATCACATCCCATATTTGCATGATTAGAGGATTGGTATTTCTTACATGTTTATCAGCTCATGCTACTGATTCCTCATCTGCAGTCACTGTCTGTATGTGTTGTGAAAATTATTGCCATCATAAGTCAAAGATTATGCCTCCAAAAGGCAGACTGTGCAAGAGGAGAAGAAAAACTCTCAAGGAACATGGTTTGCATCAACACCAAAAAAAAAGTAAATTCAGTAATAAAGAATGAAAGATTTGCTAAGTATGAACATGTTAGCGTAGAAACACATAATCACGGTACGATTATATGCAGGTGCTTTTATTGAAGAGCTCTGGGAGTCAGGGATACAGACTCAAATCAGACTCCGACATGGATCTGCGATGGACACATTTTTTATACCCTTTTGTTACATAAATGTTATATAATCATATTTTAATCATTAAACTTATATTGTTCTATTGTATACTTTGATCTCACCCAAGCATGAATTTTTAGACCCCTTCCCAAGAACATTTCCCATGATTATAGTTCGTTTCTCATGATTCTTGATTAAACAATAACTATATTTAATTACTAAGTAGTCATATAATTTATCATGCTGGTTATGCAGGTGCAGTTTCACATGATCTAGTAAGGACAAAGCCCAATACTCATTCCCAAGCCTACCCAGGCCTCAGCCTTTCTTTCCACCCCTCTCCCCCTTCTGAATCTATTCCCATGATTTTAGAAACATTTTGACCCTATGCTGTCAAATACAGTAAGTCTTCTAGCAGAAGCAGAGAAGAAATAATAATTTCTTCTTTAGTTTTTCTTACCTAGAATGTTCTTATTTCTTAAACCAGATATTGTAAGTCAATGATTAGATTTCATTTTCTTTTTAAAATGCCTTGCATTTTATAACAAAAGAGCTTATTTTAGTTCAGGTTAGGGAAAATTTGATGGTTAAACTAAGCTGTTCCTTATTATACTAGCAATACTAACTGCAAGGCTTATCTAATGCAAAGAAAGCTTATTTAGTGATTGTCTTCTTGAAAAGGCACCAATCAAGTCATCAGTTTTTAAGCTGTCAGGTCTGAACAGTGTATACATACAACTGAATTTGTGCCTTGTTATGTTAATACCCAGCAGTACTGCTAAAATAAAGGTCTTCTGGCATTACTTTTACAACTACTAAACACCTTCATTCCTTTTCATTTTTAGAAACTTGCTGATACAAGCTTACCATTATCAGTGCTTTTACCTACATGTTCTAAAGGTTTGGTTTATTGTTTGTTTGGGGTTTTTTTGGTGAGAGTATCAACTAAAACCAGTAAGATTTTACATTTTCCAAATGTCCAAATTCTTTTTTGTATTTATTTTGTCATTAAAATTTTGATACCTTCCTCATAGCCTGTTTTTCCATGAAAAATTATGTGGCACGTTTTTATTTGTTTGTTAGTATTGTATAAGTCCTACCCAGACCTCTTCATTCCTGGATACAAAATAGCTGCTGCTTTTCTGCAGCTTTGCTGAGTCTTTAAGGAGGGATCTACAGGAAAGTTGCCCAATAGAAATGTCATTTCTTTTTTTCTTCAAAAGCAAAGGAGGGTGAACCTGTGTGACTCCAGCCTTGTGTATTGCTCAGGCAGGTCACACGTAGTTCCCAGTCTGTATCATTTGCCTGGCAATGGGTTATGCTGGAGTGGAAGCTGACAGGAATTCTGAAACCACAGCTGTGGACACGGTAAGCAGCAAGAACTGATTCAACCAACGTTGGGGAGCCATCCTCAAGTGGCCTTGGCTGCTTGACCCATTCCAGAGCTCAGCCTACCTGGATTCCCAATTTCCACATCTGAGAGCTGCAATCCCACTTCCCAACCCACAGGAAGATCTTGTACAATGGTTTGTATTGCTTGCAAGGTGACAATCCTTAGTCCTACCCTTAAAATATTAAATCTCATTTAAAAAAAAAAAACAAAACAAAACAACCAAATCCAAGCACCAACCACAAACAATTTTAATTTTAATGAAAAATCAATTTTAAATGGCATTTATAGTTTCAATATAACACAATGCCTCTTAAAAAATTATTTTTCTGTTGTATCTGAATTTCAAAACTAAACCAATTCAGTCAGCACAGCACAAACATAGCACAAACTCTTTGCACCAGACTCGTTTGACTCTGCACAATTTATCTGAAAAAAATCTCTTAAATTTAAAACCTATAAAAACCAATACTCACTCAGCTTAGTCACACAATGACTTCATGGCTCTGTGCATTTTTTTTTTTTTAATGGTTTAAAGTTCATAGCAGAGTACAAAATATACTGTTTGGAAATTTCCCCTGCCCGTACTACTATTAAACATTTATTCAGTCCAGGAGAACTTAAAAAAATATTGTTTATATCTCCCCATGCTTATTTACTTTTTGAATTCCTGCTCTAACAATGAAAAACATTACACATGAATTCAATTTCGTTTCACTTATTAAAGTTCCACCTAGCATTACCACATATTTTTGTCTGACTATATTGGAATAAATGATCTGTCTCAAAGCAACTCTGAAAAATAATTTATTAATTTGGTTATAGAAACATCAGTGACCAACTCAGATCTACTCAGAGAACTCTTAGCAAACTCCTTGATTTGAGGCTAAAATAGCATGCTCCTTTAGACAGCATCCTGAAAGTCTGTAACACCTCAGTGGCAAATATCACACTTAGATGCCAAAACACCTCCTTGGGGAGAGGCTTTGGTGTCTGAAATAAGGTTCCTCCCTTCAATGACCCTGCCTCCTGTGCCATGAGGAGCTTTACTCCTGTATCCTTACTCAAGTCCTGATGAGAAGTTGAGCCATCACTGAGCTCAGAGAGAGTAGGAGGCAAACAGCTCACCAGTGTTAAAAAGAAAAGCCAAATGCCCAGCAAGGACATCAATACAAAATACTGCAGCAAGGACGGGAATCCTGCCTTTCCCATAGGCTACCCTTGTGGGAAGGGAAAAGGCATCCAACCAGGAATGGGCTGCTTCCCTGCTGTGAAAGTGTGGGAAGAGAGGCTTGATCTATTTTGTCTGCTGGGAAAGGTTTCAGCCTGTTGGTGGACTTCTACCAGGCTGTCTTGGGAAGGGGAGTGGGATGGCAGGAATTGCAGGAATTCTAACAGCAGCAAACAAGAGGAACTGATTTTAGTATGTACTCGAAACCTACCACAGCTCCCCCAGGAGTTAAATCAGCCTTAATTAAACTTTGTGTCACCTTCTGCCTGGAAAACTTGTGACAAAACAACAGTCATTGCTCAGACATCTGGAAGGGTTCCATACACAACATAAATTCATCTCCTTATGCATGCGCACAATATGGATTGTTGGAACCCAGGGAAGCCAGAAAACTTCTCCTGACCCTCTAAGGACATATTTTGTCCCTAGAGCCCCCAAAAATGGCTTAGCCTTGGAACTAAGCCCGTGGGATCATCTCTGCCCACTTCTGGTTGAGCTGAGAGCACCAAAGAAATGAAGAGATAGTTGTTTAGTGCACCACAGAGAATGTGTTTGTGGTTTTAGATTTTGCTCTATATATTAATATAGAGACAACATGGAGAATTCAGGGTGTCGGCTTCTCCTTCTCCTTCTCTTTCTTCTTCTTCTTCTTCTTCTTCTTCTTCTTCTTCTTCTTCTTCTTCTTCTTCTCCTTCCTTTCTTCTCTGACCTAAGTTCCTGTGATTTCGTAATTGGCAGAAAGATAGTGTAGAAGAGACATGTTAATAAAATTGGTAGATATTGGTTTTAGACAAAATATGTAAAATCTTTCTATTTGACAATAAAAAGTATATAAACTCTCTGAGACAAGCAGCCACAGCCATTTGTGCTCCTGGAAGCAGCAGAGGCTGTGATCCTGAAACCTTGATAAAATAAACAAATCCTGAAGCAGCAGAAAGTTTTCCCGCTTCATTTTTCCTGACATGAGAAACTGAGAAGGAAGATCACTGGAGACAGACAGCAGAACGGAGCCCCCCAGAGGCCTGACTCCTCTGAAGCCACTCCCTGGATTCGACAGATGCCTTCACATTCTCCTGTCAGCTCCATCTTTTTGACACAGCCCAGACATCTGGAATTGCTTCGTAGAAGTTCTGAGCGCACCAGGACTATCCTGCCCTGACAGCTGCTGGCAGCTGGGCCAGAGAAAGAAGGGACCCCAACTGAGGATGCAGACGGACAGATCCCGTGACCACAGATTGGGCCCATTTGATGAGCTGGTCCAGATTTCAAACACACAATGTTCTCCACACCCTGGGGAACCAAGGACAGAGATTTTTATCTCGTCCTGAAGGGCATGTTAGTAGAAATAGGGAAGAAAACACCCAAGAAAGGTCCACCTGTCCTGGGAGGGTGGGCTGAGAGGCGTGGTCTTCCTTTGATGAGGAATGGGAAGGCATGCCCCAGCCGAGAATAGGGCACAGCCGAGACAGACCCCAGACGCCTGCTGGTTCCAAAAGGGCTGCCTCTCCACAGCAAACTGCTGAGAAACAGCAGGGATGGCAAGAGCTGATGCGAGGATTCAGTGAACCCTCCTTGCTTGAAGCTTCATTCTTGCATGAATCCAAGATTTCAGCACCAATCCGTTTGCATCTGGGACAAGAACCTGCAGTACACCCAAACATAAAAACGCCAAAAAATCCACCCGTGGAAGATGAGCGCCTTCTAGTGGCCAATTGTCACAAGTACAAGTTAGCAGCAGAACTCCACAAATACAAGAATTTTTTTCCACAGCATATAAACACAGGACTACCAAGACCACTTGAGAAAAAAGAGACTCAACACCAGATTTAGAACATGGTGGACCTTTTGAGGAACCCAAAGAACAAGCAGTTCCTGCTTCAGCACAATCAGAAACAAAGTTCAGATCAAGATGTTATAAAAATAACAGCATCAAAAGGAAAGGCAACCAAGGATCTTGTTCTTCCATTTTCAAGAAAGTTTTTAGAAAACCTTTTTCTGCAATTGAAGGACATTGCATTTGACTGGTATCCACAACTGAAATCACACTTTCCTTTGTTGTTTTTTCCTGCACAAGATGTTCGTGCTGGATTTTCTCGTGGGGATGATTCTGAAGAACTGTATTTTCAGAAACATCGAACAAGAGAAACTGAATCCAAACAACTTTTCAAACGTATCCCAAAGATCATTTGCAGTGGAACAGATTGGAAGCAAATACAAAGAGAACTGATGAAAGAAGAACTTCCGAGAACGATAGACGCAGACAGCATTGCTATGCCAGTGGTACACGGACAGGCAATGTGAATCCAAGATGGAAGCGTCTGACACACATTATAAAGGATCTCATGAAAGCTGTGGAAGATAATGGTATTTNCTGAATCCAAACAACTTTTCAAACGTATCCCAAAGATCATTTGCAGTGGAACAGATTGGAAGCAAATACAAAGAGAACTGATGAAAGAAGAACTTCCGAGAACGATAGACGCAGACAGCATTGCTATGCCAGTGGTACACGGACAGGCAATGTGAATCCAAGATGGAAGCGTCTGACACACATTATAAAGGATCTCATGAAAGCTGTGGAAGATAATGGTATTTGATCTCCATATTTTAGACAGTATTTGATGGGCACATTTGCAAACTATGATATGACATCATATGACTGTAAATCACTCACCACCATGATCCTCAAAGACGCTCAATTCATCATTTGGGAATCAAAGTGGAAGTGACTTTTCACAGATCTGAGAAACAGATTCCAAGGAGGACCCAATGCAAATCTCACCCTGCCTCATTTAGCAGGAGAGGCTCCTCATGATAGACCTGAGGAGCAAGCCAGAGATTTAAATCATAATGTGCTTCAAGAAATCAAAGCCACTGCTCAAAAGGCATTTTTACAAATTCCTCCAGAGGGCACTCCAGATTGCATTTTTACAGACATCAAGCAGGGGCTGAATGAGGCTTTCACATCCTTCCTCAATCGTTTAAAATGGAGTATTGATAGCANGGAGGACCCAATGCAAATCTCACCCTGCCTCATTTAGCAGGAGAGGCTCCTCATGATAGACCTGAGGAGCAAGCCAGAGATTTAAATCATAATGTGCTTCAAGAAATCAAAGCCACTGCTCAAAAGGCATTTTTACAAATTCCTCCAGAGGGCACTCCAGATTGCATTTTTACAGACATCAAGCAGGGGCTGAATGAGGCTTTCACATCCTTCCTCAATCGTTTAAAATGGAGTATTGATAGCAAAGTGAATGCAGAAGCAGCAAAGCCACATCTGATTCGCAGTCTTGCATTTGCAAACACCAATGCAGACTGCAAACACATCATCAGTGCCATGCAAGGTGAACCCACTCTGTCAGAAATAACAGAGGCATGCAGCAAGGTAGGAACACCTGAGCATGTGGCGACGGTTCAAGCAGATTGTTTGGGAGAACAAATTGAGAAAATTCTCACAAGAACTCTCGCAGCATTTCAACAAAACAATAACCCAGAGGTCTTCACAGCAAGATTTATAGGAGGACAATGTTACAAAAGTGGCAAACATGGACATCTCAAGAAAAATTGCCCAGAATCTACAAAAGTAAAAACATCGGAGCTTTGCCAAAGATGTCACAGAGGAAGACATCATGCTAGTGAATGTCGCTCAAAAACGGATGTGGATGGAAGACCTTTGCCACTTCCAGGAAACTCAAACAAGAGCGTGGGTCATCAATGCGCGATGACTGAAATAATGGTGATGACTCCAGTTCAGAATCCACAGGAGGCACCTTCATCAGGGAATGTCAGTCAGATTCCCTCAGCAGGAACATCTGCAGGATCCGCAGTGATCCAGGAACTACTACCACCAGGGGCACAATGCGACTTGGCAACCTCCAAAATTATTTATTTTATGGACGGAAATCATGCAGTGATACCCACAGGGGTCACTGGAACGTCTTGGAAAAGACAAGAATTTTTAATCATTGGCAGAGACAGAAGCAGCATTTTAGGACTCATTATTTACCCATCAATCATTTCAGCAAATCAGAATGAAGAATTGATATATTTAGCTCAAGCTTTACATCCTCCATTGATTTTTCCACAAAATACTTCAATAGCCAAGGCCATTGCCTTGCCATCTCATGCAATAGAACAAGTTATGCCAGTGCTGAATCAACAGTCTCCTCCTTGCGAAGAACATGTCGAAGTTCATACCACGTGGATGAAAACAAATAGGCTGAGATTGACCTATCATTGTTTGTGATTTAATTTGTAATGGTCAAAAAATTAGAATTGAAGGTATGTTAGATGCCAGTGCAGACGTCACAGTCATTTCTTATCTCTTCATGGCCTGAACAATGGAATTTGGTCACTCCTGTGAACTCTCTCTCAGGCGTTGGAAGAAATTCTTCTTGTCTGCAAAGTGACAACGCAATTGTTGTCTCAGGACCTGGAGGGAAGACAGAAATTATTTGTCCCTTCATTGTGCAGAAGCCCATCACAGTATGGGGAAGAGACATTTTAGCACAATGGAGCGTGAAACTGGAAATGGATTTTTTGTAGGGGTCACTGCAGCACTCACCACTCTGAAGCTCACCTGGAAAATGGACAAACCTATTTGGGTGGACCAGTGGCCCTTGGAGAGGAAGAAACTGAGTGCACTCAAAGAGCTGGTCAAAGAACAACTGCAAAAAGGACACATAAAACCATCGAACAGCCCTTGGAACTCTCCAGTTTTTGTAATCCACAAGAAAGGCTCTGGCTCATGGAGACTTCTTCATGACCTCAGGAGAATTAACAAGGTCATTGAAGAGATGGAACCACTTCAGCTTGGATTTCCGTCTCTTTCCATGATCCCAAGACATTGGCCGCTTGTGATCATTGATCTCAAGGACTGTTTTTTCAACATTCTGCTTCATCCAGAAGATGCTCCTCGCTTTGCATTTTCCATTTCAAGCATCAACAGGCAAGAACCTCTGCAGAGGTACCATTGGGTTTCCCTTCCACAAGGCCTCAAAAATTCACCAACGATTTGCCAATGGTTCGTGGCACGAGCTTTGTCACCAGCACGGAAGGAACATCCAGAAGCAAGAATCATCCATTACATGGATGATTTGCTTATTGCAGCAAGAACAGAACAAGAGCTGCAGAAAGCTTGTGACAGTGTGATTGCAGAAGTTCAAAAGGCAGGATTGGAAATTTCCACCTCAAAAATCCAAGAAGTCCCATGGAGATATTTGGGATGGAAAATCACAGAACAAACAATCAGACCACAGAAGATACAAATCAGAACAGAAATCAACACTCTACAAGACTTGCAGCAACTTTTAGGGGAGATCAACTGGAAGAAACCAATTCTGGGAATCACGAATGACGAACTTTCGTCATTGTTCAATTTTTGAGAGGTAATTGCAACATCAAATCTCCCAAGACTCTCACACCAGAAACTTAGAAAGCCCTTGAGAAGATCACAGAAAGTCTTCAGCAGAGACAAGCATATCTCTTTGTGATGACTTCGCTGTTTTTCCTTGTGGTGTTGGGAGAAAAGATACAATTGTACAGACTTATTTTTCAATGGGACTCGTCACAGAGAGATCCTTTGTTGATTTTGGAATGGATTTTTCTATCTTACAGATCTCCAAAAGCGATTCTTACAGATTTGGAGATGTCAGCTCAAATCATAATCAAAGCTAGGGCAAGGTTGTTGACAATGGCAGGGAAAGAATTTATAACAACATACCTGCCATTGCAAAACAAATATTTTGATTGGGCATTGCAGAAATCAGATGATGTAAAAATTGCATTGTTAGATTATCCAGGTGTGTGTTCATTTCATTTCCCAAGTCACAAACTGTTACAGGCAAAAATAAGTTTCAGAGAGAAACCAAAAATAAGTGAAGAACCGTTGGATGCAATCACAGTATTCACTGATGGTTCAGGAAAAACACACAAATCAGTAATTACTTGGCAGGATGCAACTACAAAAGAATGGAATTCAGATATAAGAATAGTTCAAGGATCACCCCAAATTGTTGAATTGGCTGCAGTTGTCAGAACATTTGAAATATTTCAACAACCTTTCAATTTAATCACAGATACATCGTAGGTAGCAAATATAGTCAAAAGATTAGAGGGATCACTCTTGAGAGGAGTTGACAATGAGAATTGATTTTCCTATTTAGTTTGCATGCAAACGTTGCAGCAAAGAGAACACGAATACTTTGTTTCTCACATCAGAGCACATTCTTCTCTTCCAGGTTTTCTGGCAGAGGGGAATGCTTGAGCAGATGAATTGGTCATGCCAATTTCAAACACTTTGCCAAATATTTTTGAACAGGCAAGGTTGAGCCATGCATTTTTTCATCACAATGCACAAGCACTGATGAAAACCTTTTGCATTTCTAAAACTCAGGTGAAGGAAATCATAAGTGCTTGTCCAGACTGTCAACTTGTTCAACCTCCTGTTTCCACAGGAACTGTCAATCCAAGAGGATTGCACAGTCTGCAGTTATGTCAGACTGATATCACAAAATACTCATCTTTTGGGAAATTCAAAAACATCCACGTTTCAGTTGACACCTTCTCAGGTGCAGTCTTTGCCTCTCTGCACCCAGGTGAAACAGCACAACATGCTTGTCGGCATTTTTTGCAAGCATTTGCATCATTGGGTGTCCCTCAAGAAGTGAAAACAGATAATGGTCCAACATATAGAGGACAGGTGTTTGACAAATTCCTGAAAAAGTGAGGTGTCCATCATACTTTTGGCATTCCACATTCTCCCACAAGTCAAGCAATCATTGAGTGTTGGAACCCAGGAAAGCCAAAAAACTTTCCCTGGCAAAGGCAACGCCTCAGATACAATTGCACAAAGCTTTATATGTTTTATATTTTTTGAATGACTCTTTTGCAGAACCTACTCCACCAATCAGCAGGCATTTTTCAAACAATACACAGGCAAAACTGAGGGGAAATCCCTTGGTCTTGATCAAAAACCCAGAAACAGGGCAAATTGAAGGACCATTTCAACTAGTAACCTGGGGAAAAGGCTGTGCTTGTGTCTCCACAGGGGGAGGACCGAAGTGGGTGTCAGCAAGAAACGTAAAACCGTATCGAGTGCAGAAGCAAGCAGACGCAGACCCTGGGTGCAAAGAAGCGAGCACGCAGACGTGAACCAGTGCCACGATCATCGTCATCTTATTGTCCTGTGTGCAAAGACTTTGGGATTTGAGTTTTTCTGTGTTTTTCTGTGAAAAAACGTGGTGTGAGTTCATGTGGGAAATGAGGCCATTGAAAATGAAAACTGATCAG
Source organism: Vireo altiloquus (assembly GCA_013396875.1). NCBI lineage: Eukaryota > Metazoa > Chordata > Aves > Passeriformes > Vireonidae > Vireo > Vireo altiloquus. The sequence continues at coordinate 172,883 of VZRF01015254.1, read as the reverse complement.
TTATTATACTTGTGCCTTGTTGTCTCACCCATTGCAGCATTTCTGCTGGTGAGTCAACCAAGGGAAAATGTGTTGGAAACCTTGGCCAGTGCGTCAGGCTTGGACACCATTTGCCTGACTCATTCAAAGCCAGGGAAACGATTTTCAGCATGTTAAGTAGGTATGCCAGTGGAAAATTGGCCGATTCCAGATAACATCCCTCAAAAATTTCTTCAATCTATTTTGAATCTGGTGGATGGATGGGATGTCTGGACCAAATTTCTCCCTGAGGCTTCTCATGAACCTCAGGAATTGGAAATTTTTGGCTCAATGGAAATGGATTTTTGCATCATATTGGGTTTTTCTGGGCCAAAACAAAAAAAGAAAACAATGATTGATATTTCCCCCAATTGAAATTTTTATAAAAATGAAACATTTTGGGGTAATTACACAAAGATGATGGACAAACCATCCAACCAAGTTCCTTTGCAATTGTCAAGAGGGATCTTTTTTGTTTGCGGGGACAGACTTTGGCCTGCAATCCCTGCAAATGCCACAGGTGGTCCATGCAGCATTGGGAGACTTTCTTTGCTAATGCCCAACATGGTGTTGATGAGAGAAATGAAAGGAAAGGTGAAAAGATCTATAAAAGGATACGATCCCAACTGTAATGATAATTTTAACACATGGGGAAAAACTCGGAGATTTTTTGCATCTCTGCTTTTGCCACAAGCAGCAGCAGCAGCAACTTTGACACAATTGGATCGACTAGGCTGTTGGTTGAGCAAGAATGCTCGTTCTGTCTCCCTTGCAATGAGTGATTTTTTGTCAGATGTTGACAGTGTGAGAAAAGCGACTCTTCAAAACAGAGCCGCCATTGATTATCTGTTGTTGGTGCATGGACATAGATGTGAGGAATTTGAAGGAATGTGTTGCATGAATTTGTCGGATCAATCAAAATTGATTCATGAAAGTATAAGGCAATTGGAGAATGGAATTAACAAGCTTGGAGAAGAGACTGGAACTTGGGTGGATGATTTGTTCGGTTGGTTTGATCTTTCAGCAATGTGGAAGACAATTTTAAAAGCATTTGTATTTGTATTAGTTATTGTTGTAGTTTGTTTAGTATTTGTACCACGTATAGTTCATTGCAATCGGAAATCTGTGGACAAAATTACTAACAAGGTGCTTCAGGTTCAAACAGAAGAGGGAGTTGTTGGAGCCCAGGAAAGACAAAAAACTTCTCCTGACCCTCTAAGGACATATTTTTCCTAGACCCCCCAAAAATGGCTTAGCCTTGGAACTAAGCCGGTGGGAAAAATTACCCCCACTTCTGGGTGAGCTGAAAGCACCAAAGAAATGAAGAGATAGTTGCTTAGTGCACCACAGAGAATGTGTTTCTAGTTTTAGTTTTGCTCTATATATTAATATAGAGACAACATGGAGAATTCAGGGTGTCAGCTTCTCCTTCTCTTTCTTCTTCTCCTTCTTCTTCCTTTCTTCTCTGACCTAAGTTCCTGTGATTTCGTAATTGGTAGAAAGAATCTAGTGTAGAAGAGCCATGTTAATAAAATTGATAGATACTGGTTTTAAAGACAAAATAAAACACATAAAATCTTTCTATTTGACGATAAAAGGTATATAAACGCTCTGCAGCCATTTGTGCTCCTGGAAGCAGCAGAAGCTGTGTTTCTGAAACTTTGATAAGATAAAATAAACAAATCCTGAAGCAGCAGAACATTTTCCCGCTTCGTTTTTCCTGACATGAGAAACTGAGAAGGAAGATCACCGGGTACAGACAGCAGAACAGGGCCCCCCAGGGCCCCCACAATAGATTTTTAACTACATGCCAAATATATGATGCAACACATAGAGTGCTGAAAAGTCAACTAGCTACATATGAATATCATACTTGGGATGAAGATAAATAATTTTCAAGGGACTGGTAAAAAAGAGGAGGAAATGGAACCTTGAAAGCACAGCACATCAATATATTGCTAGAGATATTCTTCAAGAGCTATTTTATGGCTTAGAGTATTCAATTTCCGGGAGCCCCGGTGGTGTAGTGGTTAAGCATACGGCACAGTAATTGCCGGGACCCGGGTTCGAATCCCGGTCGGGAAACTCCCCGGGCAGGCAGAGCTCGTTAGCCCTGCAAGGGGGCAATCTGCCTACGTCCTGAGGAGGAACTCACTGCCACTGTCCAGAATCACTTTGGCCCGGCAGAAGAACCTCGGGATTAAAGGGTGGGCTCAGATCTGCGCGCCCTGTGTCTCACCTAAAAAAAATCCAGTGCGCAGGCTGGAAGGTCTGAAAGGAAAAGAGGCCTTCCCCGGATCTTCGTACGCGAAGGCTGGCCAGCAAAAAAAAATTCAATCTCCAGATGCAAAACTTGTACTACATCCACACAACCATGTAATGCTTACTGCAATTGTCACCCCATTTTCTGTTTCTTTTGAGTGTGTCCTAGGTTACAATGTAAGATGTGCCCAAAAATATGTATTTTGTCACCATCTTCATGAGCCATTAAAACCAGGTGTGGCAGTGTTCCCTGCCTCTTCCCTCAAGACTGTCTTCTGTTAATGGGCCCATCAATGCTTTGCCTCATGACTCATAGATAACTCGCTCCTGGACTATCTCCTGTTAAGGGGACCATTAATGCCTTGCTGCATGACTCATCATCCCATTGTGATATGCTCCACCAAGAGGAAGGAATCAAGCATTCCATCCTGAATATAAATTGAGATTTCGAACACAACAAGCAACCTATTCCACTGGATTCCCAGAGGACAGGAGCTACATAGCTACCACTGGACCTTCCCAGGAAGACCAGAACTTTCTACAGGATCACCGCTTCAACAGAACCACATCCATCACTTCAGGAGGACTGCAGCCACCATCTTACCGGACTGCTCCTGTTACCCTGACTAACAGGGTGCCAGGTCATATCTGACTGTGTCAGTTTAAACCAGTGTTTTTCTGCTTTGTTTTATATATATATATTAGTGAAGAACTGTTATTCCTATTTCCCATATCTTTGCCTGAAAGCCCCTTAATTTCAAAATTATAATAATTCAGAGGGAAGGGGGTTGCATCTTCCATTCCAAGGGAGGCTCCTGCCTTCCTCAGCAGACACCTGTCTTTCAAACCAAGACAGAGTGTAATAATAGAAGCTCAAATTCTGCAAGAGGAGTAATATGCAGAAACTTTTTGTCCCATGGAGATCTCCTATGAAGTCAGTGGGAATATCCACAAGAATGCAAATTCACCAACCCACCAAACATGTTCTCAGTGTACGGAATCCTGTTCAGCTGTCATATCCTCGAGCAAATAGCCACAACTCCGTTCTCAAGCAGAGGTATAAGCATAGATGTAAAGTAACAGCCACATATAAAATCTACTACAGTATCAGTCTTTCTTGTTACGACCTTTGAACCATATTATTGTGGTGGGAAACAGTAATAATGAAGGTGTCCTGCAAAAGGAACCCACCGAAAGCCTGGCCGTGCCACCTCCAGATGAGGTCGGTGCTGCTGCTCCCTGATGTGGCAAAATTTGGGTTGTATCCCAGACCACACAAATGGTTGGTTCCCCTTTAGAGACAGCACTTCACATCCAATAAAATGGTGCATTAGGGTAAAAAACTCAGCCCAGCAGGTTGCCAAAACGAGAAGCATTAAGTGCTTGGTTTGATGCATCCCTATACAGAGCCATGTATCCATACGCTTCAAAGCGCTCTCTGGAGAAGCCCCCAGGATCTCACCGCTCCTGCACCCCTCCCAGCCCCTCTCCCTCTAGGAAACCTGTCGGCTTTTGCCTTTTACCAGAGATGCGGTTTCACAGGCGCGGGACATCACAGCACAACCAATATGATCAAGTGAAGCCATTTATTACACAGACCTCTGTATTCTTATACCCTAAAAGCTCTATCCTCACGCGTTACAGGCTGCTTTACAATTGGTCAATCTCTAGAAGCACACATCTTTCTACTGGCAGTGATTGGCTAATATTTTCTGTGCATAGAGCAGTTTTTGCAAGTCCCTGCACCCAACTTTCCCATCCGTGTCTGCAGTTAGGGAGTTTGGGGAGTTATTTCCCTTATCACTCCTTCCTTCTTCCCATCCTTGGTGAGCTGCTTAATCTCCTTCCCATCCCTGGTGAGCTTGTTTACTCTGCTGAATATGCTGCGTTTGGCACATAGGTTGGGTTGCATTTTCCCAGGCACACTGTGCAGGCTGGATTGTTCACATGTCCCCGCTCCTGTAAGAAATTCTCCTCTACAATGCGGCTTGCAGAGCGACAGCCACTGGGTGCCAGCCTTTCAGTTTTGCTTCCCGGCGTGGTGGCGGAAGGCGGCGGGGTTCGGCCGGGCCATGGGTCTGGGGTGGACACAGGGCCCCCCCACCGGCGGCTTCAGTCGGGAAACCTGAGAGGGGGGTGTGGATATTAATCTCCTCTTACTGCCTCTCGATTGTTCAGCGGGGAAATAAATCACTTGCCAAGTTTTGCAGCATCGCCACCTGACTGTAGTGGGGAGATGAGCACAGTGATAACAGAGCCCTGGGGGACCCACCCTGGGTCACTCACCCCAAGAGGCCACTCAGTGCTGCAGGGCTAGGTGGCATTGCCCCATCAGCCCGAGGAGTGATTGCTCAGCCTGTGCAAAAAAAGTGACTTTTACCCTTTTCCATGTACGATTCTCCATAGGTGTGTGACATCAGGAGCTCACCAGGCCTGCTTATGTCCCCACACAGTTTGGACAGGTCCAAAGCACCATCATCATCCCGACAAAAGACTCCAAGTTGATCTTCTGTCCCACAGTTTGACCAGTATGATACTGTTTTCTTTATACTCCCTGGAACCCACACTCACACTCAGAAATTGCCAGTAAAAGAATGGGAAGTAAGGTGAGATAAATCAATAGTAGGGGGAAAAAACCAAAACCCCACAATTAGAGGTACAAGGCCACTGCACCACCAAGTCAGAAACTGTCAAATGCTTCCACTGCTCCTGGAAAATCCTACCAGACTCACCTCCCCTCGTTTCTGCTGGTGACAGCTGTCAGAAAATGGGGCTATGGCTGAAGGGTACGACTGGCTGGACAGTTCCATGTCCCCATCTGACAGAACTGGCACTGCAGGCTCACTCCTGCTTCTGAGCGATTAATTTGTGGAATGCTTTTTCTTTGTTCTGTCCGTCCTCCTCATCCCACTTTACTAAAATTAAAAGGAATTTCTGTTAAGTGCACAACTTTGCATTTCTTCTATAAAATTCCATGTCATTTCTCTTTCTGCTGTCTGCAGACTCATCCAATTCCATGAGGTATTCCAATCATTTTCTATTGTAACAGCAGGTCTTAGGTTTATGTTGTCAGCAAATTTCATTAGCACATACATGTTTTTTGGAAGGTCACTAATAAAATTTTAACTAAGATTAGTTCTGAGATCAGTCCCTATGGAACCACATTAGTAACCTCCTTCCATCCAGACCCTCCCTTTCAGAACATGCTATTGTCCTCACTTTTCATTTCTTATATTCATACACATCTGTCCATCTTAATTAATATTATCTCACATGACAAACTCTTAAAATGTTTTACTGAAGTCCAGATAGATTTCATCTACTGTATTTTCATTGTCTGAGAGAATGATTTATCATATTTTATCATACTGGCTTAGTGTGGTATGTTCTATCTTTGGTGAAGTCCTGCTGCATTTTAACTAGGTTTTCATATATTTCACATCTTTAACTAGTTTTCCTTCAGCGTTTGTTCTAAAGCTTTGTGTGCTTATGAGATCAGATAAAGAGCCTGCTTGGGTCAGTCCATTTTTTCACCACATACAAGTCCCACAAAAAAAATCTCCAGACTTTTCAGTGTTTCTTGGGCTGCTGTAGCCCTGTTTAAGTGAAATTAAAGCCCAGCATGGCTGTGGTTTATTTTAGACTAACCCCTCAGGCCCAGAAAGCCAAATGTGATTTTTACTTCAAAGTCTGCATCACATATTTCTTCTGCAAAACTATGCAGATTGCCTAGCTCCCAGATTCCCTTACAATTGTGCCTTTGAGATTTTATGTATGCAACCTGAATGCTCTGGCCTTGCTTTTTAGAGACCTTTTCCATTTCAACTGCATTTCTTTATGCTTTCATTTTTATTGTATTAACATTTTGCAACCTAAAAAGAGCAATTGAAGAATGCTGCTTCTTCTTTCCTCTTCATGAACATGTCCAGTGAATGAACTTAGAATAAATCCTATTGATAGAAAACAAAACCATTTTGCTCATCTCCAGTTGCAGCCAACTGCCACCTTAAAATGAAATGTAGAAGTGAAGTTCATGGCTGAATAAAGTGTTAAAGTTCATCCTACAGAACCCAGAAAAAGTTTTTTTTTCTCTAGCACTAGTTTTGTCTTTAAAGAGATTTCTTTCCATGGACTTTGCCACTTCCTTAATTAGCTCCCAAATGATACAAGACTCCAGGCTGCTTACTTTCAGATGGAGAAGACCATGGCGAGATCCTTGCCGAGAGTGACATTTAATTCCTCAGAGCAGTAGCACAAATGGGAGGGGTGGGGAAGCAAGTCCAGATTTTTTGCTGGACCAATGTACTTCTATAATCTTCAGGCATCATGTAACTCTCCCCTTTGCACCTTATTCCCTCTGCATCCATTTGCATGTCTGAATACACAGTTTGTTTAGAAGTGGCTTTACATAAACTGCAAACTGTGGCAGTGAGCTCAGTTTGTAAAAGGAAATTATCTAGAAATTTGGAAGAGGAAGCTCCTGGTCACATTCAAATCAGGGCAGCAATTAAGGACCATAGGATTGTTGCTGGAAGATCTCGGTGCCAACTCAGCTGTTCATCTTTTGGCACAATGTCTGTGCAAGGTGTGTATCACTTGTGTTATTTTAACTGTGCTGTGATCAGGATTCTGTACGTAGGATCTAGCGCTAAGTATTGATGAGACTTTGGTCACTCAAAGCAAGTTTTACTGATAAAATAGTGGGATAGCATCAGGCTGCAATTTTTTACTCGGTAAAAGATCATCTCTGCTTTCTCTGAAGGTGCAGTAGGTTTGCACAGTGCGTCTCTGAGATAGCAGTGAGGCCAGCTGACCTTATGCAAACAGCAAGATGTTGAGGTTTGATGCTGGCTAAGCACTAGGCACCCATAAAAAAACCCTATTCACCATCTTCCTCTGCTATAGCTAATCAGAGGAGAGGAAATTAATACGAAAAAATGAGTTGAGATAAGGATTAGGAGAAAAAGACTTTAAGGCAAAACAAGTTCAGAACTTAAACAGTATAAAGAAAATTTATTATTAACAGAATTAAAAGTTAAAAAGGTAATGAGAACTAAAATAAACCTTTAGAACACTTATTTTCTTCCCAGCCCCTCCCTCTTTCCCACCGACAGCGCAAGGAGACAAAATATCGGATTTTGGTTGGTCTTTCCCTTTCTAAGAATCTTTCTCCAGTTCGTTCAGGGAAAGGAGTTCCTTCTTCTGTTGTGCTGTGGAGTCCTTCCCACAGTAGAGTTCTCTATGAATTTGTCTAGTGGGGTTTTAATTTTCACAAATGGCAGCCCCCCCAACCTGCTGTAATGTGAGTCCCTCCCCACAGGCCAAGCAGTCTTCCCACAACTGCATGGCATGGGTCATTTTAGCTCATGGGGTTTAGTCCTTTAAGGATAAGCTGTTCTAGTCTGGAAGCAAGGGTTCTCTTTCTCTAACTATGGAAGCAAGGGTCTTCTCTTTCTCTCTTTGAGTTCCTCACTAGATTACAGCTTTTTAGCATCCACATGCTCCAGCGTGAACACTCTTTCTCACGGGCTACAAGTGGATCTCTGCATCCCCCCATGCACCTCATGAATTACAGGGAAATAATCTGTTGTATTGTAGTCCTCACCACAGCTTGCCGAAGAATCTCAGCCCCGAGATCCGAAGCACTTCCTCCCCCTCCCTCCTTTCACTAACCTCAGTGCTGCCATGTTGGTTCTCCTCATGTGTCTTCACTTTTCCTTTTCTCTAGCTCTAGGAAGAAAATTGTTGTCTGTAGGTATTATTGTTCTCAGGTTCTATGAATTGAAAAGTTCTTATAGAGTTTCACAGCGCTAAAAAGGTCCATCTTGTCTGTGCTCCGTGTTGGGGAATTGTTCACTGTGTTTTTGTCACTGGCCACGTAGTCCCTGCTGGCACCATGCCGGCGGCCCTGGCCATGTGGTCTCAGCCTCGGGAAGGCCCTGGTTGCGCAGCCCCTGGCAGCCCCTGCTGGGATGGGCCCCAGCGGCCGCCTCATCACCTCTCAGGAGAAGAAAAGAGAGCTTCTCAGGGTTTTTCCTTTCTTAAATATGTCATCACAGAGGCATTACCAACTTCTCTAATTGGGCTAATAACCTGCCCATCGTCAGAGCCTTCAGCAATTGAGTCTGTGCAGGACATAGTAGAAACTTTGAGCAACTTGTTCCCGCCCACCAAAAACTAGACTGTTTTTAAACTAGCACACAAGGTTATGTTTGTGAGTAAGGCTGGGACATCTCTTAGTAATATTAAGCTTACTAAGTCATGCAGCTTTTCTTTCTGCTCAAAATAAGAAAGTACTATATAGAAAGGTTTACCCCTTTTAACTCTACACTGTGCATATATTCTAACTTTTCATTTCAAATGAACCAGAACCAAATGCATGCTATTTGGCATCTCTAAAGTTATAATTTATAAACAAGTATGCTTAAGGAACATAATTCACTATTGCTAAAAGTTACTTTCTCTAAAGTTGTGAATGAGAGCCCTCTAATGCAAAATGACTTAGTATGGATCACTGTCTTTTTATTTCCAATGCATAATGTATCAGCAACATAAACACACAGATCCACTGGAACCTCCAATATTCTTTCAATGCATCTCAAATTTCTAAAATGGCAGTGCAGTACTACTGTACGGATAATAAAGTAAAAACATTAATTTAAAAGGAGGAAAAAAAATCCTACTTCACTACTTAGAGTGAAAAATAATATATATTAATAAAAAAGAACTGCTTCATTTCTGGGCTTATTTGTGTGATATTTCCCCCATTCAGGCAATTTTTCAGAGCCTTTCATTGCTACAAAATAGAATTGAACACTGAAGAAAAGTTGAAAATCAAAAGCAAGGTTTAAGGGACTGAAAAGTTCTTTGACTTTTGTTTTTCCTCTCCATTGCTTTGATGCTTTTATGAACTCACAGTTCGATTTCCTCAAACAGGGAACTCCACAGTAATTATCATTAATGAGCCATGGTAAAAGCAGTCCTGTGAAACAGTAGGTTCTTTTCAAAGTCATTCTCTCTTAAAGGAAATAAATGCTAATATGCGCCAAATCCTCATTTGCTTGCTTAGCATCACCAAATTTAGCAGCAAAAAAATTTACTCTGGCAAATCACTCATATTCTCATTTCAAACAAGCTAATTATGAGGCACAGAATAACTGCAAGAGTCATGTGGTACAACCCACAGGAAGCACTGCTGTTCAAATACCTTTGCTGCTTTGGTAGGCCTGGTTGGTAATTCCTGGTGGGCCTAGATAAGTAAGGATCAATGGAGAAAGATTACAGAATTTTCTGAGAAATACTTTCCGCAAGCACAGGCTTCAGAAAGAAGCATAAAGGTCGAAAGCAGCAGTATTCCCAGCCTCTCAATGCATAAGAGATGTATCCAAAAAGCCACATACTTCCTAGAAGGAAGACATTTCAAAACCTGTTCCTCAGGAAGATCTTAATGGAATCCATAAACGATCTGGTCTTCAACCAAAGTGTGAAACTTAAAGCCCTTTCTGAATGTTTTAACAACTGACAATCTCAAAATCAAGTTCTTTTCATCATTTTCATCAGCCCTTGTCCAGAAACCTTTCATTAGTTCTTTCTACCTCATCTTTACCAGAATTACATGTAAGGGCCTGGCTTAAACTTTGCTTTCTGACCCTGAGTTCATGAATGAGAATTTGTTCCCATGTTATGGACTGAGAAGAACCAGCTTGTTTCAGGTTCAACCTGAATTTCTACCAAAGTTTTGCATCAGTTTGTATCAAGAGCTCACTCTCAATAAGGACAATTTAGAAGCATGACTGTGAATGCAGTTTCTATATGAAAGTGTCTCAGTTTGGAGACAAATTCAGGAGAAAATGCTCTGAAATGAGTGTTTCCTCTAAAGAGAAGGGCTCCAGTAATCCCTTTTGCCAATGAGAAATTAATACCAGCAGGTGAAAGTGAAAAAAACCCAAACTGTTTATTAACAAAGAAAAAAACCAAAAAACCAAAAGGGTGCCTGCAAGGCACAGAAAAGGATTGAATAAATACTAGATATTGAAATTTCAAAACCTTAACCAACCCCCATCCCCCACCAGACCATGTGGCTGGGAAGTAAAGATGGTGGCTGCCATCTTTGTCTCAGGAGGGGAGGGACAGGAGTTCACATAGCTGCTTGGGCAGAATAGATGGGAACCTTCCTGGCATTAGTCTCTTCCTCAGAGCAGATGAAACTGATGAGTTTTAGTTCCTTTCTTGTGTTGGTTCAGCTTCTCTGAGGTCTTGAGTTCGAGGTGGCCCCTGCCGGCTCCCCAGACCAAAAAAAAACCCAAAGCCAAAACAGTTTATTGAAAAAAAAACCAAAACAAAATAAACCCAAACAAAAAACAAACAAACAATAACAAAAAACCAAAAACAAAACAAAAAAAACCCACCCACAACCTGCCAAGAGGATTCCCGGTACAGCCTCCAGGCTAGGGGAAGGGAAAGGAAAACAAACTTCTTGCTTCAAGCTAGCAAAAAACTAATCCAACAAAAGGAACAAGGTAGTGTCCCTGTCCATGCCACCGCCAGAGCACCTGGAGACAGAGCGTTTGAACCAAACCATGCAGGAGTTCAAAGCTCCCCAACCCACCCCCTGGGTCCATCTTAAAGGTACAGCAGCCCTTTCTGGACATAAAGCAGATGATTACAGAATAAAGTATAATCATAAAATCACCCAAGGACAGAAGGGACATTATTATTATCAGAACAGAACAGAGAACAAAAATTCGCAAATCAGTTTCCAATGCAAATACAATAGCAAACAGTTGAATCAGCACATATGGCAGTAGATTTTTATTAATTGGTTAACATCTTCAATACACAGTTGCCTGAACATTAAAGTCATGTAAATAGAGCTTAATCACCATATGGAACTTGAACAAGATGATAATGGGCAACAAAGCGAGACAATCCTATTAATTTTCCATATGGATTCCATTGACTTCTATTATGCTGACCTTCTCTGTACACTATTAAGGAATAATGTGTTTTGTTTTCAAAATTATGTATTTAATTAGAAATCCAAGTTTACTCCAATGTCTCAGAAGGTATATAAAGAGAACTCAAACTGGATTTTCTTAATGTGTTTTTTTATTTCTATATCAGTGTCATGCTTAATTTTTTTCAATTTGATAAAGATAGTTAAGCTAAATCTTATACCATATAAGAAACGCAGCTCATAAAAAAAGTTTTGAAAGGTTTATTTAACAAAAAGAATTGACAATTAGAGACTTTAATTTGTGGTCTGCCTGAACACAGAAGTAAAGGGTGCAGCGCTGGGTGCTTAACCGTGGACAAGATTGGTCCAAGGCACACCTCTGGTGGGGGTTGATACATTTTATACCCCTGCTCCTGGCGGGACTCCTCCCTTGGTCCCACCCACCAGTGACATTCTGGTTGGCTCACTGTTGTCCAGGGTTCGTCTCATTGGCTCATTGGTCGCCCTGTAATCTTCTAGGGGCATCTGGTTGGTTTATCGCCAGCCCGGTCATGGTTTTCGGTTTATCCCCTTATGTTAATGGTGTTTACACCTACTTTCTAGAAAGTCCCTTAATTCCCACTGACCATTTATTAATTAATATTGTTTTAAATTAGTGAAACAAGGTAACGTGTTTAGATTAACAAGGTAAGGTAATAAACTCACTAACATTAATAATACAATACTGATTAACAGATACTAAACCTTTTAACAAGGCAAGGTAAATAATACAATGCTGATTAACAAACCATGAACTTTTATCTATATACAAAAGCCATATGGCCCATCATTTCCCATGGCCCATCATGGGCCCATTCATGGCCCATCATTTATGGCATTCTACCAACAGGAAAACCCTTCCACTCTAACAAAACAGGTCCTTTTGTTACAGCACACTTATTGCAGCATTGCACCTTTTATTGCACAAAGGCTGATGGCAGCAAATACAAGCATCTATTTACACATTTCTCTATCAGCACCATTCCAATTGTATATACGACATAGATTATTTTCCTCTCTAGCAAGACAAATGACAAATAGATTCTTATTCTACAGTGAAAGGGATAAAAAAACATAGATACTTTGAGAAATTCACTTGGGAAAAACGAATTATTGTGAAAAGCCTGATACTTTTCTTGCTTTCGACTTCAACATATGTATCATTTGGAGCTAATAATTACAGTTGAGATTTTTCAGACAGATGTGCTAAGTACACCTATAGAAAATCAGACAGAGAAGATGGTCCTTGCAAAGTTAATTGTCTATGGAATGCAAGTGCTTTTCCAAGTGACATGGTGGTGAAATCAAAGCACAGTGGCTTTCAGGTCCCAGACTCAGTGAGGTGGGGGAAGATATGAGGAGCAAATGGAACAAAGAGTCTTCCATTTAGTGGAAGTTTATTTCTTAACAGCTGATCCCGAACTGTCTGCAGTTTTAACAGCAAGCTCTGTCTCATAAAGACCACTGGCAGAGCCCTTCTGTGCACCTCAGCATAGAAATACAGACTAGGATGCTACACTGAGACACGCTCCAGCCTCAAACCACTTTCTCACCTTCCCTGTTGTGCTCCAAACTCCTGTTAAGTAGGCAGTGTTCAAGTCTAAATTATTCCAGAAATGAGGTATGAGTAGAATGGTATCAACTTAATTTTTCATCCTAAAATAGGAAAGTGATTTGAACTGCAATGCCTGTTTGAAGTGGGAGCTTCCCTTAAGAATGTGAGAAGGGCCTAGGGACTAGCTATTGAACCACATCTTCATACACTATCAGAGACCTCTCATGATTGGTTTAAATGCTGTTGCCCAACATTTTTCTCATTTTGACTGGAGTGTTACTCATTTTTCAGCTGGATCAAAGCCATTTTGATGTGAGGTGTACGAATTTGGGAGAGCAATGGAAAATAGGGCAGCAGGATATTTTGGAATTCACTAACTATCTAGCAAACGGGTTTTCCATCCTCCTGCCACTGAAAAATGAAGTGAGACAACAAAACTTGTAGGAGGAATGGCTTGCAGTGGAGAATGAAGGAGGCATGACAGCTAGCACTGAATCCCATAACTAATTTCAGTCTTGAACAATCAACATCTGTGCCCTGCACAGAATTCATTTTCACTTTGATCTGTTTCCTCTCTTACAGTCATGTTAAAAGAAGGTAGGTGTGCTTCTTTGCTTGGTGATCTTGTGTGGTACTGACTCTTGAGTGGATCTCAGAGAGAACACAGCAACAAGCTGGAGAAAGCAATTCTTTTTTAACTTTTCTTGAATTCTAATAGTTAACTCCACTTCTAAAGGGAAATTCTGTAGTTTCCCAAGATAAATCTTTGAGGAAAGAATGTAAATATGAAAGATGTTTTGGTAAGGTGCTTTCCGTGATGAATGAAAGAGTTGTGTTTTGTTTGTTGTTAATTTTCTTGGACTGACTGTGCTGGAGACATATAGACACAGTCGGACAGACAACCGCTCCAGCTAGCTAGCCTAGCTGGAGGGAGAAAACTTGATCTTTCCTGTTGGGGTTTTAGAAGTTCCCCCGTCCTTTCTTTTTCCCTAAAGGAATTTTCCCCCATGTCTTGTTGCTAAGGAACAAATTGCTGGGCACTTAAGAGAAAACAAATGGGACTGGCCACAGGGGGAGGAGTGCCCTCTTTGCCTGGAGCTTCTCATTGGGCAGAGAGGCCGCGCGAGATTGGAACTCGGGAAGGGAAGTAGGCACAGCCTGGCTAGTCTGCTCTGGCATCCGGAGGGGAGAGACAGAGGCTGCCCTGCCCGCTGCTTCTTTGCTGCTGTCGCTGCTTTCTGCCGCTGCTTTTCTGCCGCTGCTGCTTCGGCTTTCTGCTGCTGTTCCTGCTGTTCCTGCTGCTGCTGTTCCTGCTGCTGCTGTGGCTGCTGCTGCTGTGAGTTTTTTGCTACACTGTAGCCGCGGCACCCCCTGCGTGCCCAGACATCCGGAGGTCCTGCTGCAGCTCCGGAGTTTGGTACATCTCATCCACGGCGCGGGATTTGGATCCATCTCTCCTGCTCCAGCCTGCTGTTCCCGAGGTCCCTCTGCCCTCACAGGGTCTGTGCAGTGACTTCCCCTCCGCCATCACCGCGTGGTGCCGAGCTCGCTCCGCAGCGCCCCCTGCAGCCGCGGGGGAACATCGCACCCGCCCTGCTCACCGGGAGAGGCTGCTCTGGGCTCTGCTCTGTTTGGTATCACTGCCACAGTTACTGCTGTTTGTTTGCCTTATTATATATATCTATTAGTAAAGAACTGTTATTCCTACTCCTCATATCTTTGCCTGAAAGCCCCTTGATTTCAAAATTATAATAATTTGGAGGGAAGGGGGTTACATCTTCTATTCCAAGGGAGGCTCCTGCCCTCCTTAGCAGATACCTGTCTTTCAAACCAAGACATTTCCTTTTCTTGATAATAAAGCCTTCTGAAAAATCTATGAGCCAACAGAGTCTTGTTGTGGAAAAGTACCAAAAAATAGAACCACATCATTTCTACAATCTTGCACACCTCTGTCGCGGCGAGGGAAGACTCGGAGGCTCAATATGAGTTATCAGCAAGCTTCGGTTTATTGATTAAGGCACAGCATATTTATACAGTTCATAATAAGCTAATGCATATTCTGTAGCCCAACTATTCTATTGGATATCTACCTAACTGTCAACCCTGCCTTTAGTTCCTCATTCTTGGTTACTTACGTCTTCATTTTCCCACGTCTAGCTAGCTACAAGCTGTTTGCAAGCTCCCTATTATCATCTACCAGCTGCAGTCAGGGGCACTGTGTCCTAGCCTCCTCCACATCTCCACCTATCTGAGTCCGATATTTCCCAAGGTCCTGCTCAGCCATCTGCAACATGTCTACGTGACCTCTGTCAGCTAACCAGTTCTCCACACACCTCAAGTGTGTACCTGCCAAGGATCACCTCCACCTGGAGAGGAAGGAAAAACAAGTCTGATCTAAATCACACACCACTGGGCCTTTTCCTCTCTTCCATCAATGACAGTCTTCTGAACAAACGATAGCAGAGGACTTGACTGTTTCATCTCCCTAAACAGATTTGTAAACCACAGCAGAATCCGTCAGATGCTGACGTTTGAAGTCTCCCATTTGCCTTTTTTTCCCTTGAGTAAAGGTAGTTGGTGAACTGAAGGGAAATTGCAAACTTTTAAAGAAAGGGCTTATTCCACCATCTGTAATTCACAGAAGCATTAAATCATTACTCAAATGAAAAGCTATCTCATAAAATATGTTAGCCATTAACATATTTTTGTCAACAACAAAAAAGCAAGATGCTGATATGAGGGGAGATATGCACATTCTTATTTATATGGTAACTGAATGGTCAAGGAGCTGGCCTAAGATGTGGTCTGCGTCAATTAAAACTATGGTGTGACACCAGAAATCTTTTCCTAAGATGTTATAGGGAAAAAGCCCCTGAAAGTCAACCAATTTATGCAATCTACTTTGTAACATGATTGCTGGCTTTTGCCTTTCTATAGACAAAGCAAAATTATGAATTCTTCTCTGTAAAAAGTGACAAGAGAATTATTTCTATCAAACCCATCCTAAACAGGAGTAATAATATTGCTTCCCCTTCTATAAATTTGCACATTTATACTGTTCTTAGCAAAATGTAGTGTGTTATAATTCAATGGCTCATATTCTATGTCAATCAGGCTTTTTTTTCAAGAGTAAAAATATTTTTAAAGCCAGTGTACAAATACAATTCTATTTCATCCAGGCAGCACTTGCTGATAAAGGACAGTACAAAAAACTCTGCCTTCACTAAGGTGGAAAGAGTTCAGCTGATCTTGGTGATGCTGAGGGTGGCCTGAGCTGGATCTAGTAAGTCCAGCAAGCTCCTCTGCAAACGCATCATTAACACAGGTAATTGTCAGTCCTGATGAAGCACCCTGACAAGGCATCTCTTATTGTTGTATAACTATCATTTTAACACCTTTGGTTCATCACTCAAACCGGGGCTGCTGCTTAGTGTCCAAGCCGAGAGAGCCATTCATCATGGTTTTATGCCTACCTGTCTCTGGATTTGTGCAAATTCCCCATGGCCTCACCAAAGACAAACCAAAAAGACAAATCCTCATCCAGCAGTGTGGGATTATTAGCATTTTTTGCTGAATGTGCTTACACATATATTAGTTTCCCTACTTATGCAGTCTCTTCCTGAAAAGGAACACTTTGAAGCAGAGAAAGGTAAATACTTTAGTGCTATCATGAATTGCAGGGGTCAAAACCATAATTTAGAAAGGGATTCAAGAGGTTCTTGTTGAGAAAACGTAAACAGGTTGTTGGAAATTTCTAAAAGGTCAATGGCCAAATCTCTAAGTAGCATGTCTAGGTAAGAGAGATCATACAAAAGGCCAAAGCTCAGACACATGGGTTTTCCAACACATCTCTGCTCTAGACAAGTTTCCAGCATCCCACAAAGAGGACAGTCAAACCGTGACTGCGGAAGACAAATTGCATAAACAAACACTGGGCAAGCTCAGTACAAGACCAATCTCTAAACAGAGACTTTATAATCCTGAAGGGAATAGTAATCTTTCTTCCCAAATAGATTTGTGCTACACGTGTATTATGCCTTTATCCTATCACATGTTTTGGCCACGGAATATCTTTCTGCAAATGTAATTTGGAGAAGATTTTAGATGTGGGATAATTGAGGTAGCGCGCCCTGTGTCTCACCTAAAAAATCCAGTGCGCAGGCTGGAAGGTCTGAAAGGAAAAAGAGGCCTTCCCCGGATCTTCGTACGCGAAGGCTGGCCAGCAGCAGCAGCAATTGAGGTAGCATAGCAATTCTGGTTTTCTGGTATGTGTGAGAAATAATGCAGTATTTAAAAAACTAGTGATGCTGTCATACAGGTTCTCAAATATGTATCCCACCTATAATGCCCTAAAACATATCCATTTTTTTATTAAAGAAAAAAAAAAGAAGAAGAAGAAGAAGAGGGGATTCAGAAGACAAGAAGCATTCCTAAACCAATGGAATATATGTGCTTAAAGCTAAATAATATGAGTTGATTAAAACAATGCAAGAGTCTAGTGATCTTCTAACTGTGCAACAAGTTTGGGGGGATAATGGGGATACCTTAGAGTGTGCCTGAGAAGCAGCTAAACAGGTGTAGACTATATCTGAAATCCATCAGGAAAGAAAAAAGGGCCAAGAAAAAGCTATGCTGGATACTGTGGTTTTGTAGGATGAGGAGGTGCAGTGAGGGAAGTACAGGTATTTTCAGGTTGATTAAATGTGTTGAGTGGTTAAAGAACTCATGATGAATGGAGTTAGGACTTCTCATGGGGATGAGATAAGCAGCCAATTAACAAGTGAATGTAGAAGATGGTGGCATCACTACTGCTTTTTGTATTAACTGGAGCAAGTACACAATACATGCCCCAGCTTCAAAGGCTTATGGGGTTTGATGCTTTCTATAGAAATAATTTATTCCACAAAAACGACACGTCACATCTTTCTAACACTGAAAAAATTGAACTGCTTTACCTGTATTGACATACTGGTTGCAGGACGGCTACGTATAAAAAAGGATGCTGACAGAAATAGGAATAAGGTGTTCTGTCCATGAACTGCCATTTTCATCAAAGACCAGGATTTCCATGAAAGTACTTAGGGTTAAGAAAAACCACCATAAAAAAAAAAAAAAAAAGGGAGAAAGTTTAGATTAGCTATTAGGAAGAAATTCTTCCCTGCGAAGATGGGGAGGCCCTGACACAGGTTGCCCAGAGAAGCTGTGGCTGCCCCATCCCTGGAAGTCTTCAAGGACAGGCAGGGAGTGTAACTGGGTGATCTTTAAGGACCCTTCCAATTCAAAATATTTTGTGATTCTATGATTTGATGATTTATGTATTGTACATGTTCAAGAACCCTACTGGGGATCACATGTAGCAAAAGGACAATATGCAGATTTAAGTTAAGCAAGTCAAAAAAAATTAAAAGAGAAAAAAAAAGAAAATAAAGGGTGTTTCACAGATTTTTCACTGGTGTTGGAATTCCACAAAGTTACAGGACAGCAAAATTTTATAACATTTAAATTTTTCAATCATAATTCATTGAAAAGCAAACTAGCAATTTGCGTTATCCTTGAAAACATTAATTCTGAGTTGCACACTATTACAGGCATATCCTATTTTTCAATATTACCATTTTTAACAAAAAATCAATTTGAAAAGTATTTCATTTCATGTATTTATCATGATCATTTAATCATTATTTATCATTTAATCATGATCTGAAGATACCACTCTGCAAAAAAAAGAGTAAGTAAAACCCAAATGCAAGAGAATAGGTTTGAGGGGCTTTTTTTTTTAACTGAAATAATAATATTTTTGATCAGGAAGAAAAAAAATGCTATTCAGTTGCTGAGAAAAATATATTTGTTATATACCTCCTCAAACGGGTAGAGGACATAGGCAAAGAAACTGTTGGGGTTTAGAGCAGAGCTGAGTGTTGGAGCTGACATTCTGGAAATACGCCTGCTGATGGCAAGTGCTCATTGATGTCTGCAGGTGAGGTGCAAGAATATAGGGATAGAGATTCTACGACTGAAAATCATCTTTTATAACCAAAGAGCTCATGGGGAAGAAAGAGCTTTTGGAGCAAAATTATTGCAGCTACAGAGCCTGGCACAGAGGGAGAGTGTGAGTATGGGATTGGTACATTTTATTCATAGGAAGGATGGAGAAATCAGTGGAAAATAACAGGGAGTCAGAGAAGATAAAATAATGTCATAAAAGAATTGAACAGAAGAAATGAGGAGTTTATGCTTTTTCATGAACTATTGCATTTTTCATGCACATATTCCCTCTAAGCCTTTGCAAGCAGTCCCAGACATCTGCCAAAACAAAAGAAAATGAAACCAACCCCATTTTCCCTCCTCAGCCATGACAGAGATATTTTTTTGCCCCTTCTGGTTTTACTTCAGGCTTTCCTAATGACTTATTTTTCTCATTCATCATGTATGCCCTGCTGCCTGCCTCTTGTTCGTTTGTGCATCTCATTGCACTGCACACCTTCCACCACACAGAGGTTGCCAAAGTAATGATGCATATTTCAAGGGTGACAAAAGAAGTCATTCATTTAAATAACACCCAAAAGCTTGTGCTGAATATTCCCAAACACATCAGTGCTTGGCAGATAATGATTCTTCTCCACAGTCTCATTATAAGGATGTATGTACCAAGTGAAAATTATTCCAAGTAGGCTGTAACTGCAAACTGAGTTGTGTTTGAAAACCAGCAAAGTGAAGGCAGATGGATAGTGTATAGTTTGGAGCTCCTGTAGTTGGAAGACCATGTGGATCAATTTCTGGAATCCTTGGTTCCATTACAAATTTCAGAAACAACATTCTGCTCCTGGATGTTAACATGCTGAGTGTAGCAAGGAATCAGTTTACAGAAGTCCCTGTAGAGAGGGCAATGATATCACAAGCATCTGTTATATTTTCAGCAGCTTTATGCTGCCTTTTCTCTTAGGAGTTATTACTATGAGCAACCACTGCACATGAAAAAGCCAAAAGCCATTGGAAATAAAGCTAGAAGAACTAAAAGAAAGTGCATAGTGCTTAGAAATTCTTCGAAAATCTCTGTACTTATGCAGAAACATTCTTCAGAAAGTCCCAAAACTACAGGGGAAATTCTACATATTCTGTAGATGGTATTACTCAATCTCTGGGTTATAGTCTTTTATTTCTCTACATGCATTGGAGGAACTCAAGCCTTCAGCTTTTCTCTGCTGGGATCTTCACAAATGCAGAAGAGAAGGGAACCAGGAGCCCAAGAAAGCACAATCCAAGAAACACGCAAAAATAAAGCAACATGGCAGGGGCAGCAATGAATTAGGTTATCTTATCTTACTAGAGGGTCTTCCAGAGAGTGCAGGCCAAGTATTATTTTCTAGGTTATCCTACCAAAAATCTCCAATTCAATTCAATACAATTATTATCAAGTAACTTACAAAAAGCTTTTTGGCTTAAAGGAAGGTTCATCTATGTGTCGTTAATATTCTTTATCCCATATATATGCCTGCATGTTTCTGTATGATAGCAATTTTTTTTTCCTAAGGTTGATTCCAGCAATAAAGACACTTGGAGTTTCCACTAAAGATAGCTGGAATTGCCAGTGATTGCAGAATAACAAAAAGCTTTGTAGTTAGTATACTACAAAGTAGTTGAATAGTACATGTGATAAACATCTTTGCACAGAAGAAAAAGGATTTTGCAAATCTGCTTACTGCAATTAGGGGTAGTTTTAGAACCCCTTATACAGTGTCTTTAGAAACCGTAAATTAGATAAATTCCTTAGCACCCAGGAATAAAGGCCAAAACAAAAATCAAGACTCTACACTTGTGTAAATAAACCTTCCACTTGGTACTAGAATCCCTAAGCCTATAAAGCTAATCAATGGTGAATTTCAATTAGCTTTTCATTCAAGATTTGGTTTGTAGGCTTTGATGTATTTCCTCGTGTAACTTTACATTTGATCCATCCTTGCCAAGACCATCTATTGGTATCTATTGTGTCTGCTGCCATTTGGGTATTGCTAATAAATAATATATGCACATTAAGTCTGCTTGGGAAAATCATTGTATCTGAGATGTCCGAAAACCCCCACTTCTAGAAGCAGTGGTACAGCAACTCCTTCCCAGGAGCTTTATCAAGATGAGAGCATTGATATATTGGCTATCTTGCCATCTCAAAGAGAGCCAGTGCTGCATGTGCTTTTGCCCACAGCAGCTGAAACCTTCAGAGAAGTGATTGGCAATTCCATACTTGAAAACTTAGGTCAAAATCAATGGTGCTTCCAGCTTTCAAGGAATTGCTGCTATCCCTGTAAATTACCATCAGTCACCTTGAGAAAAGCACTGAAAGTTGAAGAACAGACTTAAAGCCTATTTAAGTAAATCATCATCAATTCCATTTAGACAGAGCCCCCTGTATTGAATTCACCCATCTTTCAAGTAATTTAAGTAACTATGAACAGAAAAGGGTCTGTAATTATTTCAACCTGAAGTGTATCTATTCTTCATAGGTCCTTGTGAAATACTGGGTTTGTCCCATTAGTTTATGCTAACACTTTGTCTCTCATTAATGCTCTGAAAGGACCAGCCTCCATGTCTCTGAATCTCTTTTTCCATGTTTAGGATGAAATGTGACTTGCTGAGGACTCCATAGCTTGTGGGAGAGGGCATTCGGGGCTAGGAAAGAGCATTTAGCAAGTGAAGAGAGTGCTAATGACATACTATCAATTTCATTTAACTTTGTTATTTTTTGGCAAGACACGGGCAGACTTGAAATGACTTGTCCCACTATGCAAAACATCAATCTCTGTTCACATGTTGCTGTTCTAGGAATATTTGTTGTTACAAAGTAATTTTTAAAAATAGTGAGTACCATGAAAGGTAGCATTATTCTGAAACCTGTTTAAGAAAACCAAGTTTCTTTGCTGGAACTCTTAGTGCATCATTAGGGTATGATCAAAAGTTAGAAGTGACTTTTTGATGACATGGCAAATGCCTCAGGCAGATGTGAGAGGTTGTACAAAGATGTTGCATAAAGTGTTGATACAAATAAAGTGATTCTTAAACATTGGAGAATGTTGATCACGTCAAGTGAAGTAAGTCCAGTTACACCAATTAATGCTAATAACTACATCCTCAGCTGGCATAAAGTTTTTAATGAACATTAGGATAGCAGTGCCTAACAAGCACTCGGGGACAGATCCTTGAAGTGCATAGTACTTGGCAGAGCACATTTATAACCTAAATAACCTGTGGGATAAACAGGCAAGGTGATGGCAAGTATGAACTATATGATTTTTTTTTCTCTCATGGTGAAGGTGGAGGTGAAGTGGTATATGGAACTCTGGAGAAGTAAGTCTGAAAGGACTAGGAGATAGGGTTTGAGCAACAGCCAGGCAGCACAGAAAGAGAGAATACTTGTGGGAGAACAGGTGTGGACTGTGGGCAGCCTCAGCTTTGAAAAGTTACAGCTGTATCCCTGGGAAGAAAGAAAAACAACTTGGAATGCAGGTGTGTGCTGATTTCTGCAACAAGAAACACGTGAGTGACACAGAAGAAAGGTACAAAAGGTTGTGCTGTGGGGTAATAAAGGGCTGATGCCTGCCATCATCTTCTGCGCCAGTCTTATGTCCCCTGTCAAATACTGAGCAAGAGCTGTGGACTGCTGGATTTTGTCTGGAGAATAGAAGGTTGTGTGGAGACATCGCAGCACCTTCCAGTATCTGAAGGCCTATGAGGAAGCTGGAGAGGGACTCTGCATCAGGAACTGGAGTGACAGGACAAGGGGGAATGACTTCCAACTGATAGAGAGTAGCTTTAGATTTGCTATTAGGAAGAATTTCTTCCCTGTGAGGGTCTTGAGGCCCTGGCACAGGTTGCCCAAAGAAGCTGTGGCTGCACCACCCCTGGATGTGTTCAAGGCCAGGCTGGATGGGGCTTGGAGCACCCTGCTCTAATGGAAGTTGTCCCTGCCCATGGCAGGGGGAAGGACAAGATGTTCTTCCAACCCGAACAAGTCTGTGATTCTTCCCCTATTTCTGTTGAGTGCAGGCACTGCCTGGTTCTCCCCTTGACTGTTTCATCATCACTACATGATTGAAGGAGAGACTGTTGCCTCCAAATTGTCACAAAGCACTGCAGGGGAATCCCCTTTCTCCCCTGACAGATGGGGAGAGCTGCCACCCCTTCTGCCAGGTTTACCCCTCTTCTTTCAAAGCAGCTGCAGAACACAGAAATAGTCGGAGTGCTGAAATGCTGCTGAAGTCCTGTCCCAATATTGGTGTGACAATCTCTGAAAACGGGTTCTGTCATATCACCAAGACTGCCCGTGCTCCTTTCAGCATGAAGCTGATGGCCTCAGGGTCACACAAAACCTCAGCATCACACAAAATTAAACAGCCTTCACTGGCATCTTGCTGCACTGAGCTCAGTTTTGCTGTATACCAAACAAAGGCAGATGAAAGTAAAAAGTCAAGCAGATCTTGGCCTCCAGGGTAATCAAATAAAATAGACTACACACAACTCATGCTACAATGGGCCAGTGAAAACAAGTATCAATCATGTTAATACATGAGGAAGCAATCTCCAAAACTGAATTAGGAAGCTAATGCATGCATTTCCAGGAATAGGAATAAAAGGTCCTGAACTTCTAGGTTAGCCCTAGAATTCAACCAGATTTCTATTTTTTAACTACGTTCCCCATAAAACCTTATAGTGCCAATAAGAAATAAAGAAGTAATAACATTTTACTGCACCTTACATTTCAAGATGTAAAAATCATCATCTAGAATCCTAAAATTATACTAGTATTTTATGTCTCAAAACTGAAGTTTGTTTCCTGTCATTACTATCTATTTCAGAATCAAAATTTGTACATTAATTGAAGATTTTTTTTGTCAATTTATATGTATCAAATAATATTTGGTCTGGGATTATTTCAATACACCAAATTTTGCTATAGCATTTTGAGACAGATTCTTTTTGTCTTCAGTAAAATTGCTTCTGTGCAAGATCCACTCGGTGAACGTAAAGTGAGCTGTTAAGAGCTCAGTGTAACACAAAACAGCTGGGAATGTCACACAAAAATCCAAGATACAAATCTAAAAACACCACACAATTCTGTCCATGTTAGATGTCAAAGCAGCAGTCTGGAAATCCAGAGCCTGACGTACATTAAGGGCTTGTACTCTGGGTTTTTTTGGTGTTCGTGGATGAACTGTAATCACAGCTATTTGTTTTGAGAAGAGCAAAAAATAATCTGCTGCTCTCGGCACTGAAGCTCATTGAATTTCTTCTCACGCACATGCATTCACATACCCCAACCTGACAATGCAGAATTTACACTGTAATGTAATAATGTATTTATTAAACAAAAAGATAAGGACAATTGAACTTATCTCAGTGTTTAAATATGCTGTAACATTTCGATGTCTGTAAACCTTGTAAAACAAAGCTGAAAAAAAATAAAAGCACTGAATACAGCTATATACACTGAGGCTAAAAAAGGCTCAGCTGGTATTTGCTGAATGCAAGGTCACTGGCACTGTGGCTTTGGAGGAGGAGAAAAAAAACTTCCAGGAGTGGGAAGGAAGCATCATTTAGTTGCAAGACACTCTCCTGAGTGGTAAAAAATCATTTAAATTAAACCAATAATAACTATCTATTTCATAAATATGTAACCCCGGATCCTTCTGTTTTAATTTTCTTCCCATTGTTTTGCTGTTGCATTTTTAGCTTTCCTGCCTGTAGTCAGGTCCCAATACTGCAGCGAAATATATCACAAAATATATATTTATCTTTGTGCTTCCCATAAGCTGAGCACAGCATATTTTACCACATCTCTTTCAAATTAGAGGGTTTACTCATTTCCTTTCATGACACAGAAGAGATTTCTAAGGGCACAGATCACCCAACAAAATTCTGAACAGAGTTGGACATGATGGTAAACCAATTAACTGTTTCCACAAGCAAGAGTCACTTGCCTCACCTCCAAAAGTCAAGTCAGCTATAGCATCCATTAGCTTTGGCTAATGGGCTACATAAGAAAGCAGTACAATATCAACTGGATAATTAAGACAGATTAAATACAATCTCTTTTGCATCAATCCAGTTTTAGAAGGCTGTAATTTGTACAGAACAATTACAACCAACAGCTACTGGTGCCTCATCAGTACGAAGGCCAAAGGAAAGGCAGGTCCCTTGTACCCTGTTAGACCAATTATAATTTGGGTGATTGCTGCTCTGCTCTTCTTCTCTTGATAGGAATTTTATTTGCTCCTTCCTCCCAGTTCACACCAAGAAAAAACCCAACACAAATCCTCCAAATGATAAGTTGTCAGCAAGTTCTTTGTGGTTCTTACTTGACATACTGTAATACTGATAGAAAATAATTTCCTCTTCCCAGTCATTGTCAAAAGGCACTAAGACATTTTTACCATGTCTCCTACCAATTCAAAAAAGCCTGTACAGAAGATAAAAGTCTTACAGAAGGATAATCTCCACACACAGTATTTTGCAGCCAAAGATTTAAAGGGCCAGAGGAAGGGCTGTGTAGCACATCACAGAAGAGCATCTAAAAGGGAATCGAGCATTTATCTCTGCCCCTCTATGCAGTCTGTCTAAAACACTGTCCCTTCTGGACAGTGCCGTTTTATCTCTACACTTATCTTTATTTTGCACAGGTGAATTTCCAGGGACAGGCACCAGGGAGCTCAGTGTGCTAGGCACAAGGCGTCATCATCCAAGTTAGAAACACCGTGGCATTGCTCTGCAGCTGAAATCAGAGAGTCAGCACAGAGCTGTGGCTGTGAGCATCTGTGCAGCCAGAGCCCCAGGTAAAGTCGGCCTGCCGGGATGGGGCCTGAGTGATTCAGGCCCAGGATAGCCAGGACTACCCCAGAGAGGTACTCTCCTCAGAGAATGCCTTCCAGGGAGCCAGCGGCTTTCCCTCGGCTAGCCTGGGGGTGCCTTTGCAGGGTAGTAGCCATGGCGGGCTATAGTGATTTCAGCTCGAGTGATTTCAGCTCTGTGGTCCTGCAAGGCAGCCCCCCTTATCCGGCACGGGCAGGAGAGAGATGAGGGACTCATGTGGCTGTTCCGCAGGATGCACTTTATTGCAAAGGTACCCAGCGAAGGGGAGCCAGGGACGAGAAATCCCCGAAGTCTGGGAAGAGTACAGAAGTTTTTATAGGGGTACAGCGGTGGGTGTGAGGGGTTACAAACCAATGGGTTCAAACAGATCTACATAAAATCCCCCCAAAGAATTGTGGGCCTCTTTTTCCTCGCCGTAACGAAAAGGTTTCCTTCTTATCTAGGGGGTCTGGACATTGCTATTGTGCAATGCTCCTTATCTCTTCAGCCGGCCTGCTTCCCTATCCCAGGGGCCTCCCTCCACGGCAGCGCTGTGGTGGCCCTGCCAGATCCCACACCCAGGAACAACAGGAAGCTCTCCAGTAACCATGGTGTGCATGGATGCTTTGCATTGCTCATCACATAGAGCACAAGGTGCAGCACTTGATAAATAACATAGAGACCAATTTTCAGTTCTCTTGAAGTTTCTGAGTGGAACTTAAAGACTAAATGGCAAACAAAACCAAAAGGCTATAAAGGTGTGAACACAGGATGATAAAAATGGCTGGAACCAGTGGAGAAACTGATAAAAAGGACTATGGTGGGTTTTTGCATGCCATGGTTTTTTTGCAAGTCTTGTAACACAGAAGCAACAGCACATGCCCAAAGAAAAAGTTCAAAGAAAAGGTCACCTTTAATATTGAAACATTCAGTGAATACCAGAGACCCCCTTTTATGACTCTCCAGGACCATAAAAGAACTTGCAGTAGGAGGTGGATGCACTCAATTTAGTTCTAGAAAAGTAATGTTTATGTATTGGATAAGAAGCACATTTTAATGAATATGTGCGATTATGGTGGATAAATACCTTGTTGTAAAGTCTCACCACACACACAGAATAAGGAGAATAAGGAGATATTCTCTGTGTGTCCTGCACAGATAAAGAATACCACAGTGGGTGGAGAAAATGCCAAATGCTCTCTGTTCTGAGCATCAGGTGATGTTTCTAGCACCTAGGCTTCTGGTGAAACTCTAATAATTTTAGCAGTAAGGGGGGTGGGGGAAACACCAACACCCAAAAAGTTAAAAAGGTAGTGAGGGTAACTGCAGTCATCAGACTGGGAGATACTAAACATGTAATACTGACTGTGTACTAATACATCTATGAGGGCACACAGAAAGCGGTCTGAAGCCTCTGTCTCTTCCACCCTTTAGATGTGAAAGGCTGCCTTCAAGTTACTGAAGACATCCTATTTGTTGGGAAGGATGACAGATATATAGATCTGACAGAAAGATCTCTGAATGTAGAAACTGAGAATGGAATAGAAATGAAAGCATGTCTTGATATAGAGTAAAAGATGTTTTGCTGAGCCAGTGGTTGCTGAGTGGCTGAGAAGGCAAAGGTTGGAGATGAGTTGGAAGGAGGTATGATGACTTAGAGCAAAGGATAAGCTGACCACAAACAATAGAATGTTTTTGCCAAGCAGAAAGATACCACAGGCAAACAAGAAATGTCAATGTAGCAAAGTAGAAAAAAGGTCTAAGAATTTTCCATTGTAAGCTTAAATTGTAACACACTCTTGTGATTGGATAATAATGACTATAATATGGAAATTATAGTAGTGATAGGCTATAGGCAAATGGAAAGGTATTGTGTATGATGCTGATTGGTTGTTATGTATGAAGATACTAAGCAAAGAAAAGTATATAATGCTTTGTAACTTGAACAGAAAGGGGCTTCAGGTTTGTCTACAAGCTGTAGCTGGCAGCTCTAGGTGTGGCTCTGTCTCCCACGACCCCTGACTGCTGTAACATTTTGGATACAATAAACAGCATTTTAAAGAGCTGCCCGGAGTTCCACATCCCTCGTCTTAGGCTCTTACACCTATTCACTCAGAATCATGGAATTGTTAAGGTGGGAAAAGACCTCCAAGGTTGCCAGGGGTGTTCTTTGGACCCTGACTTCTGGCCTGGCTGTGTTTCTTGTTTCAGTGTCCCATGTCCCGAAAAGATGAAATG
The DNA here is from genome assembly GCA_013396875.1 of Vireo altiloquus. Taxonomy (NCBI): domain Eukaryota; kingdom Metazoa; phylum Chordata; class Aves; order Passeriformes; family Vireonidae; genus Vireo; species Vireo altiloquus. Next base: position 144,978 of record VZRF01015254.1, on the reverse strand, counting down.
AGGCTTCTTTCTGCTGTTTCAAAGCTTGTTTATTTTTCGTTCTTATCAAAGTTTCAGAGGCACAGACTGTGCTGTGACCTCCAGGAACACGAGGGCAGAAAGGGCAATGGCTACCCAAAGCAGGTAGCTTTTATATCTATTATCAACCAGTTAGAAAACTTTATGTATCTTATTTTGTTCCCAAAACCAGTAAATATCAACCTTATTGACATGTCTCCTCTACACTAAATTCTGTCTACCAGTTAACAAATCACAGGAACTCATGTCAGAGAAAAAGGGAAGAGAAGGAGAAGAAAGAAGAAGAAGAAGCCGACACCCTAGAATCTCCATGTTGGCTCCATATAATATATATAGCAAAACCTAAAAACTACAACTACACACTCTGTGGTACACTAAGCAATCATCTCCTCATTTCTTTGGTGCTCTCAGCTCACCCAGAAGTGGGGGTAAATGCTCCCACGAGCTTGGTTCGCAGGCCAAGCCTTTTTTGAGGAGCTCTGAGGGTAAAACAAACACGCAGAGGAGCAGGAAAAGTTCCCAGGCTTTTCCTAGACTCCAACACAAGGTCACTGAAACTAACATTTGACCAAACATCACCTTGTCAGCTAGACCAGAGCACCAAGGGCCATATCCAGTTGTTTCTTGAACACCTCAAGGGTCAGTGAGTCCACCACTTCCCTGGGCAGCCCCTTCCCAATGCTTGATCTCCCTTTTTCCTCTTTCTGTCAAGAAGGAACTAAGTCCATCTGACTGTTGTGGCCAGCTGTTCTCTCCAATTAAATTATTTTGCTTGTTTACTTTATTTCTCATATATAGCAAAATTGAGACTGTGTACAGCTACTATTCTTTTAATTTTATGTCTCCTCATTTACTTCATATTATCTTAGCAGTTTGCTTTTATGCCATGTAAGAAGGACTTAATGCAAAGTTTGCATTCCTTGTTATTTCCTGTCACCGCTGTTGCTCATTCTCAACAAGGTCTTACACAGGATATGACTGGGCCCAAAGTGTAGGGCACTGGCAGTCTTCTCCCCTTCCTCTCAGTCAGCATCTTGCTCTGTTAATAGCTGCACTTTCACAGGACACGGATGTCGACAAAAGTTTAAGGTATATCAAGGTCATTCTCACAAAATAAAATTTTTGCAATGAAACAACAAGGGCAATAGGCACAACACAAGATTGTGGTAGGCTTGTGAGATTCCCTGTACAGTTAGAAATGAGAGGCAGGATCCACCACCTAAGTTAGGCCAGGGCTCTAAACTGCTCCTTTTCTTCCACTGAGTGTCCAAACCATCTGTGGGGAATAAGCATCCAACTTCCATGCTTTTGAGATATGGTAGAAGCTCCTGCCCCATCATGGGCTTGCTTTAAAAAAAAAAAGCCAAAACTAAAGTACAAGTAGGGTGCAACCAATGAGTAGAAAACTAGATCCATACCTCAAACAAGCAATACCTGCATACCATGGCCTATATGGCTTTGATCTTAATTTATGTTTTTATCATGCTGTTCACCATGCTTTTATTTCTTGTTTGCTTGCATACAACTAAGGACACAACTAAAATGTACCTACTCCTTTCCCTCCCCCAAAATTTTTACACCTTGAAATACGACTTACCTTGAAATTGGGGGGCAAGGGGGGAGAAAGGGGGGAGGTATGAAGGACAAAGAAAGTAGATTTAATCCACTGACTTTCTTGAGTTGGGTTAGGAACATGCCCAGGCCATGTGGGTTTATTTGCTGTTACTAGTTAAAAAGGTACTGGCACCTTTTCTTATTGGCTCTCAAATTCACAGGATAAGATGGAACTTTTTTCTTTAAAGAAACAAGAATTTCAAACCATGTGGAAGATGCAGTTTGTGGAAGTTTGCAGCCTGTAGCATTCATTTTTGTATCACTTCTTGCAGCTACTCCCAGTGGCAGGTTAGACAGCAACCTACTGAGTTCTCCAACTTCACTGTCTCTGGATTTCTGTGCACATTCCTGAACCTCGGTGTCACTTAGCAAGTACATTTTAGTGAAAGGATTTCCTATGTTGAATCCAAGAGACCCCCAGCATCTGGGGAAAGAAAAACAGTGGCAAATACTAAGGGTTCTCTGCAAAGAACCTTTGGTCACTTTTTTTGCAGTAGCTTTATAGGGGCCCACACTATACCTATGAAATAGTAAGCTGGATAGTACTGAAGATGACGTTTTTTTAATCCAGAGAAAGCTTTTTCTCAAAGGGTGTGTCTAGGATGAGAGAAGGATGCTTTGGGGAAATGTTGGAGACACTCCTCCCCGAATCCACATCTGTTTGCAGCTGGTGTTCCTGCCTTGAACAAAATGCAGAGAGAAGCACGTGCTTCTCCTAATGAACAGCCAGCTTTGTTTTTACAAAGCCTTTTGGGGCATTACTAGCCCCTGCCAGATATGCCACACACTAAAGAAACCAAGTGATGGGAAATATTGCCCAGAGAGGGTGTGGAGTCTCCCTCATTGGAGTATTCCAGAACCATCTAGACACAATTCCATGGCCATGTGCTCTGGGATGACCCTGTTTGGTCAGAGAGTTGGACCAGATGAGTGACTGTTGTCCCTTCCAACCTGACCCATTTTGTGATCCCACATTTTGCAATCCCACATTTTGCTAGTGAGATTCCTAGAGAGGGAGGGAGATCTAGGGCTTTCTTAAAGCCCATGACATTTCAGAAGGATCTGAAGACAAAAGAAATGAGAAATCAAGTTTTGTATCTTGTTCCTCCACATACTCAACCATCAGACACTGACAGATCCTGCCTCAAAACAGTCTTCATATATGTAAAGTAAAAATAAAACATTCTGCTGGCTACACCCATGTCTCCTCACTATTAACGCAAATAGAGAGATGAGTCCAAATCCCTGCAGATTAGAAACGCTAGAAAAATCCCACCAGAGAGTTACTTGCTCCCCTCCAGATGAAAAAAAACCCCACAATACTGCCACTCTGTTCTCTTTTTCAGTCTCTTTAAAAATCTCAGCCTAAAGTCTGATCTTATGTGCACAGGTTTGAGTTCACAGTGTGTTCCTCTCCAAGGCTTTTGGGATGCCTTACTTGCTATTCTGCCCCCTTTTGCATTTCTGATGTCTGACTGCATAAAGTCTAACAAAGGGAGTGCAATTTGATGTCCCTGCTATGCTTTCCTTGTACAGTCATGGATTAAACACCCCACCCATGTTTGTTACAAGTCCTTTTCTCTAACTCCCAAGGTTAAAGAAATTCCACTGTTAATTAACCCATCGTACAGCAAGTGCTTGTAATAAGAAGCATTTTTTCAAGTGCTTTCTAGAAATATCCTGTTGCAAAGTCCCAATGAAAGTAGAAAGCAAAGTGGCTTTTGTGGGACCACGTGATTTTATGAAGCCTAATACCAGGTTTCCATAGGACCACATTAACCACATTTAACCACAAAAATACAGTCTGGGTCTAGTATTGATCCCATTTCTACACCGGTGCATGTGATGCAGAGCTTATGCTGTGAAGAGACCAACAATCCCTGCTTCACCTTGTCCAGTTGATTTATAATTACTTTTAAAACAAACATGACCAGTGGAATGAATTTATGGCTGTTCACAGTTTGCACCCTGTGGCTATGGCAGTTCCCATCCAGCCCTATGGATGTCACAGAGGGCTGAAAAATAAAAGTGCTGTGATTTAATCCTAGATAGCAACTGAGAACCATACAGCTTCTCTCTCACTTCCTCCGTTTCCGGAGGAAAGAGAGGAAGTTCCGGTGAGACTGGGAGAAGAACTGGAAAAAATATAAAGCATGTGGGTTGAAATAAGAATAGTTTTAGTAATTGAAATAAAATAAAATAAAATATAGTAATGATTGTAATGAAAAGGGAGACAACAAAAAAGAGAAATGCACCCCAAGAAAGACAAAGTTCTCTCTAGTTGTCCCCATGTGGCACAGGCCAGAACAGAGCCCAAAAAAGTCTCCCGCTAAAGTGAATGGGCCACTTCAGGCTTGGACCGTTTTGCTTGGCACTGAGATCAGGAACTCTGCAAGCAACACTAGATGGAGGCTCTGTCCACCAAGGTACCTGGGCACTGCAAATATGTGGAGCTGGCAAATGCATCTTCTGGCGCTGTCTGATGCAGCTCCTTGTGCTGCCTTGATGTGAGCCTCCACCACAGCTAGCAAACAGGGCTTCCAAAAGATTAGAGGATCAGGATCTGTTTTTCTAGGAATTAGGCTCTCTCCACTGATGAGAGCTCCTTAAAAGTGTCCTCTGGTTTTCATTTCTCACTTGCGTCTCCCAGGTCTCTGCTTCACACCTGAGCTTGGAGGACTGTACTATGTAATGATCTGGTCAGTCACAAATTTAGATAGTTCTTTTTGTAGCCTTGGACAAGTCCTTCAACTTCTGAATCATTTTTGCTGGATGCTTGAGAGGAATAATAGAAACTCCCAAAGGGCATGATTAATATTACAGTGTGCCTGGGCTGCAAGGATGCTGCCCCAGGTTACCGCTAGATACCGTAAAATGGGAGCAGAGACCTACACCTGCCCTTGCCTTTACCTATATCTACCTTCTCCTCATGCCTTAAGACTTTTTAAAAAACGAGTACAATGTTCACCTCCACAGCATATCAAATATTGATCCAACAATATCAGCAAGTTAACTGTAGCTTTTTTTTTTTAAGATAGGTGAGCAAAACAAAACAGCTACTATGCACTTTAATATACTACCACACTGATGCCATATAGATAAAAAACCACAAACCCCATTATCTCATGCTCTAAGATAGATATTAAATTCAGTCATTCATGAGACAAATATTGTAGGCTTTGCTTTGTATTATAGCCAGAAATAGCAGCATGTAACTTCTATCAACAACAAACTGTTATACCTTCCTGCAAGTCTATTTGAATAATCCAAAACTCTGAAAACACAGTTTTATTAGATAATCTCAAAAAATTACAGGTATTTGGCAACTTGCAAAGATAGGTCACTTCTTGACTATGTTGAGGGTATATTTTTAAGATACAGATTGGTTTTGAACTCAGCATTTCCCAAGGGCACCTTAAACTACAGCTAAACAATGACTGCAAAGCTTTACTTTCACGTATGCACAATATATCTGGTTTTCTGGGAAATAAATACACATTCTACCATTATTTCTTAAAATAACAGTGCTGGAGGATACTGTACAGACTCTTGGAGTCTCTCTCTATGTACAAGTAATCCACTCACTTTCACTTCAGTGAAGTTTTTCTAATTTAGCAAAAGTCACAGGGCACAGTGATAAAGCAGTGAATATGTCTTGCTAGATATGAGTTAAGCACCTTAATCTGAACTTGTTTTGAAGTCTGCCTTGACTTAAGACGAGCTCTACATGAGATAAACAACCGCATGTAATGCCAATCACTTCCCTTTGCATGCACTGGGAATGTAGCCCCTTGGCTGTGCACTACCTGAAGCAAAGCAAAGCAAAGCTCATGTTTTCAGTGCCACTTCTTTTCCCACTCCCACAGCTATACTGATCCTGCACAAGTAACCTTGTATCCCTCTTTTCTCTCAGAAAAGCCAACAAGGTGGTTCATCAATCACAGTGTTGTTAAAGTTGGAAAATACCTTTAAGATCATCCAACCATTAACCCAGCACTGCCAAGTCTACCAGTAAAACCATGTCCTCAAGTGCCACATCTACACATCCCTTAAACACCTCCAGGGATGGTGACCTAACCACTTCCCTGGGCAGCCTGTTCCAGTACTTGACTACCTTTTCTGAGAAGAAATTTTTCCTACAATTCTAAGGTTTTCCTCATCATTACGGTTTTGCTCAGCGTAACAAAAATCTTTGATGGTCATGTCATTGTCAAAAAGGTCCACAAAGCTAATACCATAGGTTTTAGACATCAGCAATCAATTTAATATCCATGACAGGAGCAGTATTACCAGATAAAAAGAGGTAATATTCTGTGCTGAGCTCTGGGGTATAAGCAGAGCAAAGGCAAGATGGGAAGATGCAAAAATCCCAGCCTCAGCATCCAAAAGCACAGAAGTCATAGTGCTGGCACAGGCACAAAAAAGAAAGAGAAGGACTAAGCGACCAGCTGAAATCCTGTACCAGACAGAAAGCACAAGACCACTGGTCTCACACAAACAATTAGCAGATACAGAACTGTGTGTTTCGAGTAAAGATGCTGCTGAAATGGAGAACTCAACCACCTCATGGCCAAAGGGCAAACTTAAAACTTTCCTTCACCACTTAATGGAAAAGCTTGCCATCTGAACCAGGATTGACCAGAGCTGGCCTCCTCTCAGTGGGGAGGAGTCATCTTATTAAAAGTATTTTGCATGAAAATCTCACATATGAGAAAGAGCAAGATACTGCCTTGGGGCCATGGAAACATCCTGGCCCCAGCTCTTGGCCCCATCCCAGCCCCAGCTCTTGGCCCCATCCCAGCACCTCCATGTCTCACTAACATGCCTCTTTTCTCTGCTTGGGCCCTGTGAAGGAGCCTGCAGGGCCTTCCCTGGACACTCTGTGTGCCAGAAATAACTAAACTGTGTCTCTAAGGTGATGGGTTAGATATGAACTATAGCTGCCAGGCACAATCAAAAGTCACAACAGAGAGTCAGGGCCACTGGAGATGCCCGACAACCAAATAGTACCAAGGCAACACAAAGAAGGACTGAATAAGCAGAGACCTCCAATATAAGCACAAGGTGTGGCAGGTCAGGTTTGGTGAAGTTCCCTCAAAGACCCCAGAGGAGACCCACTGGTGGACCTAAACACTGATTGTAGAGGTTGATGCCTTGCATGTGGCCTGAGGCAGAGGAGATATGTGTGGGAACCCTGGCCCAAATCTTCAGGAGGGTCATCTGATCTCTGTGTAGAAATGGATATCTCAGTTACTGAGCTTCAGCAGCCCTACAGCAGTGCCTGTGCTTCGTGTGCTGGCTCCTGGGCTAGGGGACACCGAAGGCATCAGCAACTCCAGTCACACCTGGGGTTAGAGAGGTGATGTGTGGGATGGGAGCATGACAACTATTACAAGAACTATTTACTCCAGTTCATTAAAAGGGCCTTCCACATCCCCACTCTCAACATCTCAGGAGATGGCCCTGCTGTGATATGTTGGGCAGCCAGGACTCTGCCTTTCAGTACTGCCCCTCTGCTGTTTCTTCCTCTTACCAGGAAATCAAAGGTTGCTAAGGTGGTTGTGTTTCTTGTCCCCATCAGCCCACAAATGAAGACACAAGCTTGACCAGGAACTGATTTTCTTGTAGCAGGCTCAGCATTTGCTGCAGTTCATCAGAGGGACTTTGGAAAGCAAGAACAAAAAAGGCATTTTACATACAGAGCTGTATGTACAGAGGGTCCTCTGCCCTCAGGTGCTGCATTGCTTCCAGATGCATTATTTGGAGCAATGGTGCAATCCAGTGGCTGGATAGTAAAATGGTGACACTCTACAAACTAATCCACTGGAAGACCAGGAAGCACCTAAAAGGAGCTGCAATACCACAGAGCCTGCAGAGAAGGCTAATAGATGCTAATGGAAGCATCTATTGAGGAGTGATCTTAAAGAGATGCATAGAAGATCCAAGTATTTTTTATCAGAGAGGCTGAGGACTGGGTTGTTGGATTCAATCAATTCTTGAGGCACAATAGCTCCTCACCAAACTGTACAACCCTCTCCAATATTTTTCTGAGTCTGATTTCTCTGTGGTGCTGAGCACACTGGCACCAAGACCAGCACCACATTGCTCTGGAGCAGAAAACATGTCCCAGAAGAGAACCACCTGAGACCAGGGAGCACACTACTTCCACAGCAGCCCTTCAGCGAGGAAGAGACCCACCATCTAAAAGGCATTAGCACTGCCACTGTCAGTAATAAATCAACATTTTAAATACGTTGGTTTTCTGAGGGCTATCTTTTGCACGCTGGAATGTGGATGTATTAGATCTGCTACTACAAGCATTTGGCCTGGAGAGCACATGGAGAGACCCAAAGTGGACCTGCAGTATTGGAACCCTGGAAGTAGAGAATTTAAAATTCTCTGTGCTGAGAGGCACTGTTCCACAAGAAAACACTACCTTTGATTTGAGGCCGTGGGATAGGCTTCCAAAATTGAGTGATAACATTAAAATCACGTGACTGTGGTTTGAAAGGAAGGTGTGGAGTCACAGGGTGAAAAATTTGAGATTTAAAGTTTTAGAATACAGTAATACATATGTACCAAGATGGAGTTTTAGGATGGTGGCTAGATACTTCTTTTTCACTTTCTTCTTCCTTCTTCTTCATGGGTTTAGATGGTGTCTTAAAATAGGATAAGAAAATCTTCACTGCTGAACTTAGGCGTCTGAATATTGGGTTAAAAATAAAAATAATTTAGGTGGACAATCATTATTGGGCAAACTGTCACTGAAAAATCTCTGCAGAGCCAGATAAATGCCATTATCACCATAATATAGCCTTGTTCCACCTTGTTAGCAGAATTCATAGCTTCTAAGACTGGAACACAGATAAGAATTAATAAACAACTGTGTCTGAACAAGAAAATCCCACATCTCCTGTGATTCATCCCAGCTACAGGGAGTGAGGGTAAGAGGCTGGAAAAGAAGCCCATACTCCATAACTGCAGGATTCTCATTTGTAGAAATGATGTGGCCCTATTTCCAGGGCCTGGTCTACAAATAACTCCATGTTCATAGATTGAAATCAGAAGGCTTATTTATTTATATCAATATATCATCAAGAAATAGGGAGCAAATCTTTCTCTCTTCAGCCTTTCAGCTGGAGCTTGTCCGTCTGACTGTGTCTGTGTGTCTCCAGCACAGCCAGTCTAAGAAAATGAACAACAAACAAAACACAACTCTTTCACTGATCAAGGAAAGCACCTTACCAAAACATCTTTCATATGTACATTCTTTCATCAAGGATTTCTCCTGGGAAGCTACAAAAGTTTCCTTTACAAATGAAGTTAACTATTACAATTGAAGACAAGTTAAAAAAGAAATTGCTTTCTCCAGCTTTTTGCTGTATTCTCTCTGAGATCCCCTCAGGAGTCAGTGCCACAACTCATCCCAATACAAAATGGTGTAGGCTTGCTACCACTGCTCATACAAGGAATCACAGAGGTGTGGTCATAGAAATCCCACAGAAATAGAATGTTGAAAATCTTGTTTTGAAGCCTAACTGTTACCCAGTGAAGAATGAAGAAGGATCTTATAACTCTGAGAAACACCTTTGGGCTCCTGCTCTGGGAAAGCATAGCCTTGTGGCAGTGACTTGAGCACACCTTACATGGTGCTTCTGAAAAACCTCTGCTGCAAGGGGAAGCATTTAGGTGTCGTTTTTACATGTGATTCAGTCTGGAGAAAAGGCAGACAAGGTGTTGCTGAAGGAAGCTGATCACTACTTTTGACTGTATGAGATGGGAAATTGTCTTCTGCAAGCTGGACTGCAACACAAGTATCTCCAAGGAAATGCTCAACTCCGGGATCATCTCCTTCCCATCTACTCCTCCCATAATTCTTGGCCATGCAAAAAGGAGCCCAAGAAACAGATCCCAAACCCCAACAAGATTATGGTGAGGGCCTTTCTTTGTAGCTTGTAGAGTCAACAAGCTTAGCCAAAAAGGCTAGAGCAGCTAGATTAATGAGGGAAAAAAGAAATTCCAGTGGAAACACCAAGCTGACCCTTTTGAGTCAGCTCTGTGTCTCACTTCTTAAGCATGCAGCCTGGCCACTCACACACTTCTAAGGGAGCATCTCCTTACATGAACCCAGCTTGTGTCATAGTGTGTCCCAATGAACTGGCTAGCAGGATTACTGTATAGCAGAAGAAATAAAAACAGTATAGTCATCTGTATTAGAAAAGACAGAGGAATAATCCTGGTGCATGCCAAGAGAAGAGAAGACTACAGGTTTGATTTAAAGCATCCTCTGTGAAAAAAACAAACAAGTATGATGCCAGGATGATTTTTTGCCTTTTCTTTTATACCCCTTTTTATATAGTTTTCATGTATTCTTAGTCCTTTTAGCCCACATACTTGTAATTCTTTAAGTTTGATTACTTAGCCGAAGACCCACTGTTCTATTAGGCCAAGACACCAAACATCCTGGAAGCCTTGCAGTCAGGGGTCAGAAAGCCCCAGACACCAAGGTAATTTCTAGAACACATTCTGTAAACTAAGATAGTTTGCAGATCCGGAGGGAGATTCCTCAGAATGGGAGATTCATTCAAGTCTCTCATTGGGAAATCTTTGAGAGATATATTAATTTGCAAGGCCTCTAAGTTCTATATGCGATGTATCAGGTGTGTGCATTTCAGTGTGTGCATTTTGGGGCATTTCACCTGGACAAAGTGCTGCACCTAATGATCCTTAAATAAATATCAAGGCAAAACCCCCTTTTTTCCTCAAAACCATGTTTTGGCTTTATCACCAGGGAAAGGCAACAAGTATAAAAACCCATCCCCACACACAAATTCCTGAACTCCACTTAACAAGTAGGAGGAAAATATATGACAGTTTCAAGGATAACAAAAAAACCAACCTTATCTTCCTGTATATGCAACTATTTAGCAGTGACTTTGGGCCATATCTGAATACTCCTACAACCCGAACTAAGACTGACACATCTGCTGCATTTGAAACAATACACTAAAATTGCAGCACTACCACCCAAGAACCCCAGCACACACATGAAAGTTAAGAAATTACTTTTCTTAGAAGTATCTTCTACTTTTCTTAGAAGATGCAAACGGTGGAATATCAAATTTGTTCTTCAGTGCAAGAAAGCCATTAGGTAATTCTTGCTGACAAAAAGTCGGGCTTGCCTGAGTCTGCACAGTAACCATGTGCAAGGCTTTTTGAAACTGCACATGTAAAAAGGAGGCATCAACGCACAGTTTCTTCTCCTGCTAAGTGTGGCACCAGTTTTACTCTATTTCTACATCAGTGCCAATCCCAGGCTGACAGGGCCAGATCCTGAGCTGTGCCAGATGCTGCAGTCTCTGATTGCAGAAGTCTCTCTGATGCTCCATGCATGAACTTAGTGGAATAATCTGGATGGATCCATGCACTGTGGATGTGTCTACAGTACCATTCAGGGCTTGACCCATGCAAGACCAATTTCAAAATAATAGAGCTATCTGTCAAGAATCAGCAATTGCTTGTTTATGGGAAGTCAAAGAAGGACTAGTGCCACCACAGATATGTTTGGCTGTGTCCAGATCTGACACAGTAAAACCTGGCACCCAAATGCCATTTTGTGCAGGAACAGAGCCTTTGGTGTTTGACCCAAGTGAGGGAAAAATTAACCTGGAAAATAACTGACAGTCCAAGCTTGTTTTCCTCAGCAATGTCCATCATATCCTGGAGAGTGCAGCTGATCACCTTCCCCCTCTCTGTGCACAGAGGCTGGGGAGCTGCAGGAGTGTCTGTGCAACAAAGGCCTTTCTTCATCCCCTCAGTCAATATGCCCTGGAGATCTGGAGTTTTCTTCAGAAAGCTTTTATCCACTTGAGCATTGCCTGGTTTGTTAGCTGAAATATGGACTTGGCTGCCAACACTCCTCACATCTGGAGTGGATGACAGAAAAAGCTGTTAAAAATAATTTTAAAAGCAAATTTTGACAAAGATTGAGAGCAATTTTATGATAAATCAGATTTTAAATTGAACTAGTGAAACTGAAAATGTTTTCCTCCCTTATCTTGACATATTCCTCCAGTCACAAGTCTTAAAAAATTCTCCATTCAAGAGCTGTATATGATTTTTTCTTCAGAAAAATTTCTGTTCACCCTCCTTCCCCAAGGAGGTTTGAACAAGATTTAAGAATAGGGTCAATTACAAAGCCGCTGGTACAGATGTGGGGTGAGATCTTAGAATTACAGAACAGCCTGGGTTGGAAGGGACATTAAAGACCATCCCTCTTCCAACCCTCTGCCATGGACAGGGACACCTTCCACTATCCCAGGTTGCTCCAAGCCCCATCCAGCCTGGCCTTGGACACTTGCACTGGTGGGGCAGCCACAGCTTCTCTGGGCAACCTGTGCCAGGGCCTCACCACTCTCACAGGGAAGATGTTTTTCTAATACCCAATCTAAAGTGCCTTTGAATCAGTTAAGTTTTGCATTTAAATGGTTGGCATCTTTTGTCTGCTCTAGCACCCACATGCCATCCTGCTTCCAATTTTTAGGTGCAGCATTTCCATTTCTGCTTTTTCTACTCTATTTTACCATGTAAAGTGACTGCCTGCGCATACCCCAAGAGTTACCAACTTCTCCGGCTTCCTGTAGTGTGTTACCTCCCAGATGACTGTGTACCCATAAGGATTAAGAACGCAGTGGCTTAATAATTCACAGCCAGTGCAGTATTTCTGACAGATAGACATTGCTGTAGGGAACTGGAGACCACAAATACCATATCTGTATTTTAACGTATGACTGAGGATAAGATCCAGAAGCTCACAAACCAGCAGCCTTTACATCTCTATCTGGAAAAAACCCAGTTTGTGTCATGAAAAATGGAACATTATAATCTCAAATTTCCACAGAACTACTGAAAATGAGAAGACAGATTTTCCTCTCAGGAAATCAAGACCAATGTCTTCCAGTTTTTTGATTGGAAGACATGAATGAAGCATGAAGCACAGATGCTTGCTCTTGGGGGTTACTGAGCATATTCAGGCCTGACTGAACATGAGGAATTTCAGAGAGATCTAAACTATCCACAGTAATGGGCAATCAAAAGCTCAAAGCTAGTAAGAGCACATGGACTGGAGGAAAACAAAGTCATGGAAGTTCTCAGAGCTCATAGTGTATTAAAGACTTAACGTCAGCTAAAGAAAGAGAGCCAAGTGACACTGTAAATGTGTCATTGAGGATTGCTCTTGAAGAGGAGAGCCAAACAAGACATATGGATAGATAGGGAAGAGATGATACATAAAAATCAATTAGCAGGTATAGAGCTCAATCAGTGGTCCAGCTACGTTAAAAGAATGTGATGACCCCACAATTAAATAAACAAGTGTTAGAGATGCATTGCTAATTTACATTCAGTCAATCATACTCCAACACACTACCTCCTCTCCTCTTGCTGTGCACATCAAGCCTTCAAGCAACAGACAATCCACTGAATAATTTGAAATGCAAGAAAAACAGGTAAGAACATTATCCCTGGGTTCTGAAGAGGTATAGAGCTATTAAGTGACTTAAGTCTATGCAAAAAGCTCACAGAGGACATGGAATTCAGTCACCTCAGTCTCTTGAGTTCCAGCCCAGCAATCTGATCCTGACAAATCTTCATTGTAATGACAAAACTGCCCTAAGAGTTCTCTTCAAATCCTCATTTCCAAACACAGAGTTCAGAGGGTTAGGATTTTTAAAGGAATGCATTTTAAAATATAGCTAAAACTCTGCCTAAGACATTTACTTTTGCAAGTGAAATAAAAATCATCCTAAAATAATTAGGAAATAAATATATTCTGCAAGAGTTAACAACCTTAAACTGAAAATGCCGACAGAGACCCTCAGTAAGAGAAATACAGGCTTAACCTCCAATGCCTCCGCTTATAAAAGTGAGCAAGTAACAATAAAATTCCGGCGAGTTTATTAACCCAGCAGTTCCACGGCTGTTCAAACATCCAGTTTTCCCTTCCTTGTCTCCTGTGGCTTTGGCAGAGCATCCTGGAAGCTCCTCTCTCAGGCAGGCAATCCTGCTATGGGCAGGCAAGCAGCCAACTTGCTGCTCCAATGATGCAACACAACACCAGAAGGGGCATCATTTGGGAAAGAATAGGGTGTTCTCATTATTGAATTACTAGTCAACTTACCTGCTTGGAGAATATTAAAATGTCAGTGTAATTAGGACATTGAGATACCACATCAAAGCCAGCTCCTTTCTGCTGATCACCCCAAGAGGTGCCTTCTGAGGGTGATACAGAGGAGTAAGCAGGACCTTTAAGCAAGGCAGGGACTCATTAGTTTGATTGATGAAGCCAAGTTTAACCATTTGGTTTTATGGAGCAACTAGAACAACAGCACAGCACCTGGGGGAGTTCAAATCCACTTGTTCGTGGTATCCTGAGACCTCACAAAACATTTGAACTACTTTCTGGGACTTCTTTCAATAGCTAAGGGAGTTCAACCTCTTGGTATCATCTCAATCCCCCAGAGATCCCTATTCCATCAGTAGCGTCAGAGAACAGGCAGAGCCTGAGGTCCTTCAGGCCATATGGAGCGACTGTGATCCACCTTAGATACCTCCACTGCTCTTCAGCACAAAACATATTTATTCTCCTTTTCAAAGTGTATTTTTGACTTTGTGGAAAGGTACAAACAAGACTACAACTGCAAACTAAGTCTTTTGTTCTCCCGGAGAGGATGATTTATGGCAAGGATTTATGTCTTATTAAAATGGCTATATATGTTCTTTGCAGCACTGCTGGCTTAATTGATATCTGAGTTTCTGCTCCCTGCCTCCAAATTCTGGTACTTTTCTCAAAGTTCTGGAATGACAGTTACACCTCTGCAAATCAGGGCTCAAAAATAACACTTAAGACTTTCTGACATCTTCATTTTCAAGATGTTCTTACAGCATATTATCCTAGTAAAGGAGCAATCCATACATCTCTAACCAGAACTGTAGAGAGATCAGTTACTTTCACAAACTCACATGTCTGTATAATGGCCTTAGAAGAAGGTGGCCATTCTGTTACACCTCAGAGGTTCAGATTTAATCAAAAACACCATTGAAACCAGTGTGCCAGGAGCTAACTGAATAATGGAAGTAATTTCCTCCATTTCTATGACAGAAAAGCCCTCTATTTGGACAGCATTATTTTCAGCCAATTATTCTGCTGTTTCCAGCAGCACTCCAGGGAGCTGTATTACTTCTTCACAGAGCATAGGAGCTGTTCATTAGGTTAGTCTCTTTTAGTCTCCCAGTTCCTTTTGCTTGCATAATGTTCACCCTGCAGTGCTAGATGACAGGAGCTTTAAGTGCTATCTGTTGCACTCTATTACCCCTCATAGGGCTTTGGAATCTGTCCCAACCAGGGAAAGAACAGCTTTTGATTCTTGGATTAGGACACAAAGTGCCACAGTTTCTCATAACAGTGGAAGGGTGGAGAGAAATAACTGGCATGTTCAGAATGCCTCTTTAGGGCAAAGCTCAAGTGACATTGCACTGTAGCAGCATTTGAAAGTTCGAAGTCCATCACTTTATAAATATATTTTGGCAAGAACCTGCACTATTCTCTTTCTCCTTTGCAGTGACTCCAAGGTTTGTCTCTAAGACTACCGTATCCCTGACCTGCTTGCATTGGGATTACTAGCAGGAGGACCACTACTTTAGGTAGTCTCATATCTGTGCAGCATTTAAAGTCAAGGAACACTGGGCTTAGCCAGTAAGACCACCACATCCAGTTCTACAATCTTCAATCATATCTGCCTACCCCTTTTAACATAAAGGAGAGACAAAGTTCCACCCTACCACTGTTGCAATAGGGAACTGAACTCTGACTTCAGATATTTTCACCCTGCTTGAGCAGGGAGGTTGTACCAGATGACCCAAGTGGTGGGTCCCTTTCAACCTTAATCATTCTGTAATTTTCAGGGTCTTCATAGCAAACCTGCTGAGTTTATAATGTTTTATTTAACTTAAAAAGAGCCCTGGAAGTGCAGCTGAAAGTCAAAATACATTTATTCCTTATTTACTCATTACCTCAGAAGTAGAGCTGCAGCATAGCAGGCAAAGCATTTTTGTGAACACCACATATGTTACCTGTGACCAGTTTAATTCAGCAAGCTCTAAACCACAGGTCAGCTGGTTCCACTACAACATTGTCTTGGGGTGACTTTTTGATGTGTGTCCCTTATCACCCAGACATGAATCCTGTGCCTTTCTGTGCCTTTAAACTGAGCCCAAGAGGAGAGAGAAAGAAAAAAACAGCTAGAGGAACTTTTTCAAAGCAGTTCTGTGCTTCAAGATCACTCCGGCTACTCCTGTCTGTGTTCTTCTGCTGTGGGGAGATAGCTGCTGCTGCAGAGAGGGGAGGAAGCACCTTTCCTGATTTTCAGCCAGTTTTTCAGCTCTGCTTTTCTCTGGAGAGAGACGGAGATTAAAGTTTTTTTTCTGGGACTTCAGGTTTTCCCTTCTTCTCTTCTGGACTGTTTCAACAACATCAGAACACATCAGAAGAACTTTCCACTGAGGCCCCAGAGGTGGGCCCACTCCAACCCAGCTCAGAAGAAGAGAGAGAGAGAGAAAGACCACACCCGCAGAAGGTTTCTTCCAGGTTTCCTCTCCACAGCGAGACATTTCATAATGTAGCATTATTATTCTTCTCTAGTATGTTCATTAAATTTTTTTTTTCTTCTTTCACATTCCTCCAAGGAAATATTTCTTTCCCAAGCCTGGTGGGGGAGGGGTGGCTGTAATCTGCCTTCTTTTGAGGAGACGTTCTCTTCAGAGCGTTTCCCTGCATTTGTCTCAAACCTGGACAAACATCATCAGGGCAACTTATGTTAACTGAAGCCCACTGAGAGCCTCTTCATCCTAAAAAGGACAAATATAAGCCTTCTACTTCAGCTCAGCAGAACTCACAGGTCATCCTAGCAAGAGGTAATGAACCCCAGTAGGTGTGAGTGAACCCATCCTCTTTAAATACTCATCTAACCCAACTACAACTGGTAATCACAATTTTGGGGGTGAGGTTGTGCCGTTCTCTTTTCTGTCCTTCTCCAGGGTAGTCCTAGTGAAGTGGCCTTGGACTCTATCTTCTGAAGAGCCTAAGTGCTGCTAATGAAAGCCTCTAGGAGATCTTCCTCATGCTGCCACTAGAGCTGTGACTCTGAAGAGCTCACTTTAAGACCTGGAAATGTAAAAGCTAATTGGATGTGCTGGGCTGCAATGCCCCGGTGCTCTAGGACAGCCAGTTCCCCTAAGAGTGCATGTGAGAAGGTGAAGTGAACCCATGCCAGGCTGCCTGTCTTGGACAAGTGGAAACACTGAAGATAAGGCTATTTCCTTCTTGAGGCTTTCTGAGGTGGCTATTAGGAGAACTTCTCTCATGCAGTCAACTGTCTTGAACCCAGTCTCTAAATAAGCTTCTAAAACAAACAGAGAAAGATTTTCATTCACTATCTCCATGTGTCAAAGGTGGGAGAAGTTAGTTAATTGCCAGCATACCAGAGGACTCAAGGTTTTCCATCAGAACTGAAGAAACTAACCATGCAAAAGCTCCAGTGGGAAGGGTCCTAGCAGTCCTCTTCTTTACTCCATTGAAGCTGTGCTTAAACATTCCGCAATAAGTAAGTATGCTTTTGACTCTTAAAACATTTAAAGTTCCTTGAGGGAAGAAGGTGTGCAGAGGCCTTGATCCACTGTATTTTTTATGTTTGGGGTTATATTTTTACATAGGAGTTTGAATCTTATCTTCTCCTCCCCTGCACTGTGTCCTTAGAATAAGGCTGTGAATACTCTTTTTCTCCAAATAAAATAATAATTTAGGAAACAGAACAGTGTTTGTCAGAAAGAACGAGGGTGGAGACTGAGGGTGCCAGCATGGTGGCTTGTACTACTTCAGGACACTTTTGAAAATCATCACTCCTGTCATATACTGGATTCAATTTCAGCAAGAGTTCCACTCTCTCCTGTGGTTTTCACAGGGCCAAATAAGGCAAGTGTTCCTTGACACTGAGGGCTCATTGTGCCCTCCAGCAAGGAGAGGGTAGGAAACAGATAAACCTCCGACTAAGCAAGCTGCCAACATACTCTTGAATGTGCCATGAAGCACCACTGTGGGATTGTGCAGGCGTTGCTGTGGCCAGGAAGAGACCAAATGGATCATCTGATAATCTGCAACTTAAATTTAGCTGCAATTCCAGAGGGACAGTCTGATAGCCTGCTTCCTAAGCCATTTCATTTTACTGGACCTCAAAGATCCCCCCACAGGCAATGGAGTTGCTTTCTCTGAGGGTATATTGTGCCACACCTGCATTTCACAAAGTAGGTGTTTAGTCCCTCCTCACTGATTCTGCCCCACATCCTGTGTTCCCTGGCTGAGGCAGGAGACTTTTGAGTGTAGAAGCAATTCTTTATCTCTGCCTGAGAGAAATTCTAAGTATGATCTAACCTAAGTGCCTACCTGTAGGGCAGGCTGCACAGCTGAACTTGCCAAACACTGAGAAGCGAAACAGGCACCAAACCCCTGCCTCATTTCTGGGCCTCCTTCCTCAGATGGCTTCTGAGCTTCTCAAATCTCTGCATTACAGGGAGCCTGCACATCTCTACAGCAGCTGAAATCTCGAGCAGGGAAGCAGGGTGGTAGCAAAAGACTGAGCTAACACATAGTGAGGCCAAAGGAAATTGAGTGTCAGAAGCACAGCTCTGAGTCTAGAAACACAATCAAAGCCCGGGGAAGAGTGTGGCAAATGCAAGTGCAAGTGCAGAGCAAAGCTGGACAGCCCCTGAGCAAAGCACCAGGCACTGCCCAGACCAAACCAAAGACCAGTGTCTGCTGAGCAGTTCAGGAAATATCAACTGACTCCTTCACACAGACACAAAATGGAGTCGCCTCCACTGCAAAAGCCCCGATCAAAACTGTACCGCGCAGCAGGATTTCTACTTCACCTTAGTATCACATGCATCGTCCTCTGCAAAAGGACTGACCGAGCTCTTACATCACCACATTACTGCAAGGGAGAATCAAAGAGCTGGGAGTGCTCGGGATAAGAAGAGCAGCAAGGTTCATGCTGCCCAAATACATAACTGACA
Source organism: Vireo altiloquus (assembly GCA_013396875.1). Classification (NCBI taxonomy): domain Eukaryota; kingdom Metazoa; phylum Chordata; class Aves; order Passeriformes; family Vireonidae; genus Vireo; species Vireo altiloquus. The sequence continues at coordinate 126,222 of VZRF01015254.1, read as the reverse complement.
GCAGATGCATTATGGTATTTCTTTAAGAATATAAATATATAATGAAGATTTCCCCTGAGAGGTCATATTTTCATTTTTTCAGGAAACAAGTAAGTTGAATTATGATGGAATCTCTCCATAAAAGAGATGCTTCAGGAGATCACAGTACCGATTTCTCAGAAGTGCCACATTCAAAGCAAATTATTACAGCCTTGAAAGCCAATTTCGAGACAACTTTCACAGACACAAGGTATTGGCTGAGGAAACAGTGAAACAGAAAATGAGACACCAGGCATCATGTGGCATCAGGAAGCATATTTCTGTTTATTTGCCTTTCTTCAAGAATTCTAACTCATTAGGGGAAGGAGGGCATACAGGATGCACAAGAAAAAGGTTAAAAGAGACTTCTTTATTATTGTATTCTGTGGCATGAAAGCCCACAACCTTTCGTATTTGTTTGTTTGTTTGTTTGAAAGGATATGTTTCTATTCTGACTGAGGTGTTACAGTTCAGAAAACAACCCATCATCTGCAGGAAATCTCTTCAGAAAATTAGAAGTGAGCACAGCTATTTGCTGGGCCGTTTTACTGAACAAACACCGCCAGCTGCACTAATAGCATTTTACCAGACACTTGTCAGTTTGTGAACCCCTAAGTTTATAAAGAAATAGGAAATCCATCTGCAGGGTGACAGAGATGGGGAAAAGTAGTTCGAGTTGCTTCCCCCTCAGCAGATTCCCACCTGCTGTAAACTTGTGTTTGTCCAGTACAACTATGATGACCTGGCAGAGGTTCTGCCCAGGCATAGACAGCTTGCCCACAGTCTGACTCACTGCCTTACTAACTTTCATATATAATATTAAAACCCAAGGTTTGTCTCCTAATATCCTTCACACGATGCTCTGTCTGTTCACATCCACACTGTACGCTGATGAATTGGAACAGCCTCGGCCAAAATCAATGAAAATGCCTTCAGAATCAGAGTCAATCGACTCCAAAATCTGATCCACTATATTCTCAGGGCTGGAAGAGGGAACTGGAATCAAGGAAGTGTCTCTGTCTAGGTCAAAAGACCTGTGTGGGTCACCCATTGAGTGGAAGAGTCCTTTCTGTTGCTCAGCTGTGCTGAGTTTGCTGGAGCACTGAGCTGACCCGGTGCTGGGCCTCTCCTGGTCTCCTGGCAGTGAGCTTTTCATGGTTGTCATGGAGCTCTTGGAACCGTTGTCCATGATGGTGGTGAGGTTGGAATACCCCTGGAGCTCCAGGCAGGAGGTCATTTCTGAGACAGAGTGCCTTCGGATGCCGGTTCCATTGGCAGCCATGCCCTCAGTTTCATACTCGGCCACTGGCGTCAGCAGTGGATTGTTGTAGCTCTTTGATCGCACCACGGGGTTCTTGGCAAGGATGTCACCTGACTTCGAACGCCTGAAGAACCGCTTCTCTGTAAACAAAGATCCAGAGTAATATCTGCAAAGTCTCCTATTATGGTACTAATAATTATGAGTGTTCAAAAGAAATGTGAAGTCCTGCATATTCATAAGCTTTTCTTGAATGAAAATTTCCTAGAAGAAGACATTTTGCTGTATTGTAGATTCACAGGCTTCAGATTTCCTAGATTTCTTTAGCATACTGAAGACCCCAAATCTATCTTTACAAGTAACAGCTGAGATTCCCTTACAGTCACACAACTTCAGCAGCTGGAGTAAAACAGTAAATACTGCAGGAGAGGTGATATACAGTTGTAAATACTTCCTTTAGACAAGCACAGAAAGTGCAATTCAGTTCTTTTTCAGACTATAAAAGTAATTACTCATTTCCAGTAGTTGAAATTTAACTTTTCCACCCATCCAGGGAAAATAATGTCTTTTCAAATTTGGAGCACGAGGATTAAGACAGGCAGTTTTTCTGCTAATTCTGGAAAAACTTTCAAAGCATTGTTCAGAGACCACACAGGGGAGAGCACCAAGAGTGTTTGAAAATGTTAACTAGAGGGCAGTGCTCACAGAAACTTCTTTCTGGGAGAGCAAACTGGCATTCAGTCCAGCAGTGATTACCCGAATGCTGTTAACCAAGTGGGATTTTCCCAAAAAATAAGCAGCAGATGGCAGCAAGTGAGCATGGAGTTCCCTCTCTGGCAATGGTTTAGTGCTGGAGTGTCATGGCAGTGTGAATAAAATGACCATCATGAGAAAAATGACTACCGCTCAAACTCTGTGTAGGTCTCAGTGCTCAGATTCACTTGTGCTATAAGAAGAAAAAACTGTGTGAATAATAGGGTCTCACTTTTGAAGCTTTCTTTCTGCTACTCTGACTTCGCCATCCCATGAAAGAGGCACAACTGGACCAGGGGATCAAATTACCCTCCTGAAGTCAACCACAGCCACTGCAAATAAACTGTCTGCTTTAATTCAGGATGCTGATATATGTTCCCTGAAAACTCTGCAATTTCCTTTACATATGCCAATCTCTTAAAATTATGCTATTGTGTAATTATGTGCTTACCTGGACACAAATTCCAACCATATGCTGCCTACTAAAAAAGCCAGTTTCTGTATTTAGGATTGTATTTTTCAGTTGTGTCTGCCTCAGCAGTGAAATCATCTGTTCCAAGTTCATTTTCGGACTTTCTTTGTTAGGAGTTTGAGCTGGCAAAGGATGAAGAAAAGGTTCCTGGGGCTATGAACTCTGGTTTTTGGTCACAACATGCCACATGTTAGCAAAATAGTTGAAGATAATTAGATGCATTCGTTTAAAAGAAGCAGCCACTTACACACTCAGCTCCCTTGGATCCAGGTTCAGTGATTACAGTAAGATCCATTTCAGAGGTATTGCTACATCTACAACCTAGACCTAAGCAAAACAAAGTGCTCAGAAGATAGCCTTCCTATTTTCTGCAGTCACATAATAAGACATTTATCCACTAACAATTCACTTCACTGGTGCTTTATTCTCTTTGGGTGCATTTTTTCTATCTTGACATATAAAAGCTTGTATTTAGAAAATGTCAATTTGGGGCTCCATTTAAATGCTTGTGGCTTTTTAATGGCAAGCAATGAATACAAAGTAGTAACCATGATCCATTTTCAATAAATAACTGACCTCTACTTTTTCACTTAAAACTCATTTGTTTCTTAAACATCTGCTGCAACACAACCATTTTGTCATTTAGCTTCAAGGGAAAATCAACTACTTTATTGGCCACTTCTGACAAGTAAACAAATTGAATTGACTGCACAGAAAACGTGCAATTGATCTTATTTTCCCTTCTGTCTGCTCTATTCAATCAGGCCATCACAGTATTTACAATAAAATACTAAGGTACTACCACATTTCCTTTTTCATTTACGCTGATAGCATCCCCCTTGTATTTTCAACAGATTTAATTGCTATGTAGGATGTTCCACCTCCATCCTTGCTAAATCTTGCTATCACAGAAGTCACTGAAGGCTTCAGAGCTCCAACAATCAGAAAATAAGCTGAAGGGAACCTAAGCTGCCAGCAGGCCAGCCCATGTTTCTCCCTTGCTCCTTAAGGATGCTGATGTACGTGACATGTACAAAGTGCCTTAGCAGTAAAGATTCAATAACTTCCAGAGGTAATTCATGTGAAATTAGAGATTTTTCCTTCCATGAAATTTGAATTCCCCCTGCTATATGAGATCCACTCTGTCTTTCTTACTTCCATTGGGATGGAAAACAGCTTATTACGTTCTACTATGCAGAAAGCTTTTACATGCTTGAAGGCTTATGTGTTAGTCTTCTCTAAGACAAATTCCTGCACTCTTCCCTAATTTTAACAGCTTTGTATGATCTTTGTGTACTACTGAACATTAATGAAAATTAACTACTGAGGACTTTAGAAGTGGCTTATTGCTTCTTTCTTCCACCGTCCATAAAGCATCCTGTGTTAAAGCTCTCTCATTAAAAGGCAGAATGGAAATGCTAAACACACTCTAAATTCATTTTACTGATTTTTATTACTGAGCACTCTTATGATGATGTGTTTTCATCTTTTGCCATTGCAAGTTTCACTGTGATTCTGCACCTTGCAAAGAGTATTGTCTTAGAAAAGAAGCCTGATGTACTCATGTGAGCATTGGCAGTCACCTCTTGTGTGGGCCCTGGCCCTGCATGGAGCAAGGTTTTGGGAAGTCCTCTGTGCTGTGCCAAATGGAGTCTGTGTTATCCTTACCCAAGATACAGGCAGAGTGCGTGAAGGGTCCGTCACTGGAATACAGACCGTACGTGCCCAAGTAAGGAGAAACAACTTTCTGGATCAGGGATTCCAATTTCAAATAATCTTCAGTCACACCTTTCGACTCATGAACCCCCTGAAAAAGAGGAAATACTCAAGATGAGCACTGTCCCCTCCAATCACAAGCTGCCCTGGCTCACCAGGGCAACCAGCAAGTAACAAGCATTTTCACTGAGTGAAAGCAAAGGTGCCCTGTGATGTGATCCTGGTTTGCTAGTACAGCTGATTCCTCTTCTGTAAAGCCAAGGGATGTGAATCAGACCAAAGCTACTTCCAGGACACTTAAATCCAGGAAGGTACATCCTACTTAGTGCATAGCACTCAGGGAAGGATAGAGGACATGATCTGTGAAGAGGAATTAAAACCATCCCTGGACTTTTTGCTATTGCAATCTATCAGTGACTTTCTGAATTATAGCATCTCTACCACAGGGTGTCACTGCCATCTTGGCAATACCGACAGCATTAAGAAAAAGGTGAAACTGAGACCTCAGAAATATTTCTTCCAGGATATTTTCAACAACCAATATTTACAGTAAAGAAGTTTTTCCTCTTTCCTCATCCCTCCCCTAGCACTTGCCATTTTCCAGGCAAAAGTCACATTATAATTAGCATGGTAAGAGTCACCCACAGGCAAAGTGTTTAGCCCTTAGCTGTTAACTCTGCACTTCCACCCACAAGCAGGCTTGTTAGGCTGCAGAGGTGACACAAAAACCCTGCAGAGTTGTATTCTCCCTTCAGCTTACAGCTGCAGAGTGTGTGCTCCTGTGTTGTCTGAGCAAAGCCCTGTACACTCATGCAGGATGCCTCTTGCTATATGGAGCAAATTCACATTTGCCATGTGCTTGACACATCATGTCACAGAATTAAGATCCTAAATGCCATACTCAGCAAGAACTCTGCCTGAATTTAGCAGATTTCATTATGTGTTCCTGAGTTATACTAAAAAGAAACATTGGGATGAAAGCCTCCAGAGAGCAATATAAAGATCAGATGAGTAAAATTGCAATACTTCCTTCAGCATGTGAAAGGATCCTGATGTTCAAGATGTGCTCTCAGCTCAGTATGACTCACAAACCAGAGTCTAGAGTGACTCTCAGATATGTTTCTGAATGGCTGACTCCACCCTGCTGGCTGCTACACTGCCTCAGTGCTGCCTCATCACTTGATAAAAGTTTATGAATGGAAAATTAGCAATGGCCAACAGAGAATTCAAATTTGGACAAAATTTGATTTTGGACAGAATTTGAATTCCAGTTCAGAAGTTTTTAAATAATGAATAACAATCTTTGGTGATGTACTATGTCCTGAAAAACTCTGGAACAGCCAAAAATACAAATTTGAACAGAGGTATATCCAGTAGATCCAAAGCTTGCGAACACCAAAGGAACAGCTGTAGCCCTCAGCTATACAGCCAGGCAAAAATAACATCGGAATAATTCAGAAGACTTAATGAAGGAGCACATATTTCCAAGTCATTACTGGCTTATTGAGATCTGTTCCAGGGTTTCTTGCTGGGATTTAGTCAAGCCCTCAGAAAGGCAACATGCCTGCTACCTTACTACATATTCACTATCACATCATGATCACATCAAGCAACAGTCAGGGCTTAGGACATCCTGCTCCAAGCTCCCACACTAAATACCTCTGGAACTGGTCTCCTAAACATGACATATATGAGTGGCAGAAGCCAGTGATATTTAGCATTGCTCGTGCCCAGACTTTGCTGCAGAGCTTTATTACTTTTATACCGTTTTAGTATTTTTTATACTTGTGAAAGACAGTAGTTAAATATCAGCTGTGGAGAAAGAACCCTGTCATGTTCCCCTGTGGGGAACTCTGAAGAGTTATTTTAAAAATAGATGGTTTAGAACGAAATTAAGTCAACTGAGACAGCCTTCTGAGAACTGTTTATTGGTAACAAAAAAAACAAACAAAAAAAGGAGTTGCCTTACTAAAGAGGGCTAGAAAAGACAGAGAAGGATGAAGGAAAATGGAAAAGGAATGAGGGGAGAGAGAGAGGAAGAGGGAGAGAGGAGAAACAGAGAGGGAAAGCGGGCATTACTATCAGCAGGATGGGGAGTGCCATTGACGTCCACGTGGCAGGGGGTGTATGCACGTTGCCTGTTGGGGAGCCTGTGCAGCCCTTGGAGAGGCACAGCTCCACAGGCATGGCTCCTGCAGAGACGGGTGGCTGGACACATGGTGAGTGAGTCCTCGGGCAGGAGGGGCAGGATACAGGACAGGGTCGCGGCAGGACCCAGAACAGGTAGTGGGCTGGATCGGAAGCAGGTGTCTCGGGCAGGGATGCAGGGGCGAATTGACAGGGCGATGGTCAGGGACACAGGGAGACAGGACGGGTGAAGGGGTAAGGGGGTAAGGCAGGACACAGGCTACACACTAGGCTTGGAGGTTAGCTGGTGTCCCACCAAGTGCCCAGATAGAGGGAAGGTGAGTATGCGAGAGTGAGCAAGCACCAGCAGGGGCAGGAGAGCCAAAAGGGAGGCTGGAACCAGGGCAAAAGGGACAAAAGGCAGGCTAGGGCCAGGGCAAAGGAGCAGACCTCAGCAGGCTAGAGCCAAACCAAAAACACAAGACTCAAAAGGCCCCCAGACTCAAAAAGGCCCAACTCAAAGAGCCCCAGAATCACCAAGCCCAAACAAAAACCAAGTCTCAAAAAGGCCCCAGAACTTGTGATGAAGTTACTTTTTATGCCCTCTGGCTCCTCCCAAAGTCTGCCTGGTGGCAGGAGACCATCAGCCCAATCCAACCTTCCACTGCAGTCCATTGGTGGAGACCTTTTGCCATCTGACTGGAGAAGTTGTTCCTCCTTACTTGGGCATGTATGGTACAGTCTTTGACGTTCACCTGCTGACTGCCTGTCCCATGTGAGACATTAAATGGTTGCCAGGCAAAGCACCCCCAGGGACAAGGCTTTCTCCCATCTTCTTCTAGTTGCCTCCTGCACATAGCACGTGTACAACCCCTCTTCCACATGCCTCTGACAACCAGTGTTGAGATAAATCAAAACTAAATAACTCACTAGTTATTGGTACTAGTAACTCACTAGTACCACACTGTCCACAAAACAATTCCTACCACCAGCACAACTGTATGAGTAACAGAAGTGTCCTTGCCTAGTGGCACCTTAGCACTGTCTGATTTCCTATCAGCCTTCATGTCTGAAGAGTTCTTTTGGTTGTGAAATACATGTTGTGCTCTACACTCCCCTTTCCCTGATGAGCTCCTTCAAAAGCCAGAGCTATATTCTGCATGGACTGCTGCTCTTGCAGGGATACAAGGAGGCTTCCAGCAGCTATTCTGGGCTGGGATAGGCTCCTGTGGTAAGCTGAGAGGATGGCGACTCAACCCCCAAGCTACGGCCGCTGGGACAATCCTCCATCATGGGGCCAGGAGGCTGTAGAGGGCACAGACTCACCTCATCCCCACCACTGCTGTCCTGCAGCTGCTACACCTGGAAAGCCCACTCTCTGCTCCTAAGAAACACTCTCTTCTCTCAAAATCCCAACTTCCTCACTACCTGCATCATCTTCTTCTTCAGTCTTGCCCTCAGTCTTCACTCCTGCTCTCTCAAAGCAGTGCTCATCTCCACCTCTTTTTCATTTCAGCGTCTTTTAGTTGTCACCTTTGCATTTGGAAGGGATTATAATGTAATATCATGACAAGAGTCTGCCCTACTCTAAAGGCATGGGGATACTGGGGATTTGAGTCCTGAATATATGAATACTGTTGAAAATTGAAGACATCTATCAAGAACAGAGACAGGTATTACTGCATGAAATACAGCACCCAAGTCCCAAACTTCATTAACCTTACTTAAATTATTTTGAAACGAAAAAATTTTCTATAGTACTTCAAATGCACTAAGAGGGCCCTGTGCATGACTGGTTTTGATATATAAACATGCAAGCACTCCCAGAAGGGCCACATCCTTAAAGACTAGAGGTTATTGATGTATCTACTTTATGAAAACACTGCCTCATCTGCTGAACTGCAGCACCAGCCACATGCATGGGCCCCACTGCTACACTCAAATGTGGCACTGGAATAAAATTTTTCTTGTGTTTGGGAACAAAACCCCCTAAGTCAAACCCACAATCATTCTAGCAAGTATGGTTGCACCAAACTGCTCAGGTTTCCATCTCTATTAATTCTGTAAATTAACTATGAACTCCTACTGAGCTTTTGAAGGGCACAAGGGCTTCTTCTGAAAGCACAAAGGAAAGAATAAATGAGTAAACAGGTATGTTCAGAAGAATAGCTGGGGGATTTGTACCTAACCACATAAGGCCACAGCCTCCTTTTTCAATATGTACAATCATAGAATCAGAGAATGGTTTGGGTTGGAAGGGACCTTCAGGCTTATCTCATCCCATCCCCTGCAGGGACACCTTCCATTAGACCAGGTTGTTCCAAACCCTGTCCAACCTGGCCTTGGACACTTTCAGGGGTGAGGCAGCCACAGCTTCTTTGGACAACCTGTGCCAGGGCCTCAAGACCCTAACAGAGAAGAATTTCTTCTGTATATAGGATTTCTTTAAGCTTTAAAGTCCTGAAGTGGAGGCCATCTCAGGCAGGCATTTAAGGATGTGAAGAGTCCTTCTCAAAGATAAGCTTAAAACATGTTCAGTGTTCATTACTTTAACCTTTTATATGCTGTTCACCAAATATGGAAAGCTTTGAAGATTTTTTTGATGAACCTAAGTTTTAACAAAAAATACTTCTAAACCATTGTGAACATTGCATCTAGGCACGGGTTACCTGACTGGTAAAGTTGCCAGAAATATAAACTCTATTTTGACAACATTTGCCACAATTTTTCTTAAAATAAATACTTTTCTAAAAATCATAAAATGTCCTGCTTTATTTTACCATGGCAACAAAATAACCACAATCACAAGTCTGTACTTCTGTTTCCTATAACATTCATTTTTCCCACTCTATTATTCCCTCAAAGCAATGAACATGCAGGCAAGTAATCCTGCCATCACTCCTACTTGGTGGAGGATACAAACCTGCCTGCAGCCTCTCTCCCTCTGCAACTAGGTGGTCACTGCTGTGCAATTCCCCAGGTTCTTTATTTACCGTTATAACAGAAATACTTTGATTTTTTGTTTTTAAAAATGCACCTAACATTTCACCAGACAGTATCAGCCCTTCCAAGTGACTGTAAACCAAGCTACCCAAGCCCAGCCCATTGGGGAGGTGCTCTGGCTGTGAGTCACAAAGGAATCCAGAAATTAATCACCTGCCTTACACCACTTCTCACTTGGCCTTGGCTACTTCCTTTCCTCAGGCTCTGGTAAGAAACCCAGACATGAAGCAATCCCCAAAGACAATGACAGCCATGAAAAACTATTTAGTCTGCTGATAGTTCAGTACATATCATTAGACAACCTGACTAAATCAGGATGCAGTTTTAGGCTTCCAACACTTTTGTGAGCAGAGGTAGGATGTGTTATGTTCCTGTCTCATGGAAACCTGGAACACGGCAGAATGGGAGTTGCATTTCTGCATCCTTTGCTGCTTATTCCTCTCACTTCTTCCCCCAAAAACTGAATGTGAAACTGCAGATCTCCTTTTCACCTGTATTAGGGAGCAAAGATGTGGCAAATCCCTACTGTTAACAGCCTGCACAGACAGACCAATAATGAAATAAAACTGTATTGGGTTTGCATGACAAAGCTTTGGTAGCAGGGTGGGGGGTACAGGGGCAGCTTCTGCAAGAAGCTGCTGGAAGCTTCCTCCATGTCTGACAGAGCCAGTCCCTGGCAGCTCCAAAGATGGATGTGCTGCAGGACAAGGCTGGGCCAATCAGAAATGGTGGTAACGCCTCTGTGATAACATTTTTTAGGGAAAAGGAAAAAAGAAGTTTTTGCACAGTTGTAATTGCAGCCAGAGAAGAGCGAAGTGAGAATATGTGAGAGAAACAACTCTGCAGACACCAAGGTCAGTGAAGAAGGAGGGGGTGGATGTGTTCCGGGCACTGGACCTGGGATTCCTCTGCAGCCCATGGCGCAGACCATGGTGAGGCAGCTGTGCCCCTGCAGCCCATGGAGATCCATGGGGGATGCAGAGATCTACCTGCAGCCCGTGGAGGAGACCCACGCCAGAGCAGGGGGATGCCTGAGAGGAGGCTGTGACCCCATGGGAGGCCTGTGGAAAGAGGAGCCCATGCTGGAGCAGCCTGTCCTTGAAATACATGGCAGGGTGACCCACGCTGCAGAAGTTTGAAGGGGACTTTCATCCATAGGATGAACTCACGTTGCAGCAGTTTGCAGGGATCTGTTGCTTGTGAGATGGATTCACATTGGAGAAGTTCATGGAGAACTGTCTCCTGTGGGAGAGACGCCATGGTGCAGCAGGGAATGACTCCTTTCCCTGAGTAGTGGGAGAAACAGTGGATGATGAACTGACCATAACCCCTATTCCCTGTCTTCTTGTGCTGTTGGGGTAGAAGGTAGAGCTGGGAAGGAGAGGTGTGAGAAGAAGGTGTTTTTAAGGTTTTATTTTATTTCTCATTATTCTGCTCTGATTTTGTTAGCCATAAATTAAATTAATATCTCTAATTAGACTCTGTTTAGCCCATGACAGTATTTGATGACTGATCTCTCCTGGTCCTTATCTCAACCCTTTTTTACATTTTCCCTCCCCTGTCCAGCTGTGGAGGCTAGTGATAAGAAAGGCTTTGGTGGCTGCCTGGCATCCAATCCACTGTACAGAAGCCTGCTCCTGGATCACGGAGCAGCTTCTGCCTCACTACTCTGGGAATTACAGCTTGTTCACAAGTGCTTGCTAGCACAGCACTACATAGAGCAAAGATGAAATTTTCTTCTTAAGTATTTCTGGTGGCCACCAGCAGAAGAATGGTATATTTACCACTCCATCCAACTGCCTTGAAATCTTGGTAATTGGTGGGTTACACTGATGGAAAAATGATTTACCCTAAAAATCCTGCAATGCATCTGACCAGAGAACTAAGCACAGAACTAGCAACAGCTGGAGACAAAAGAGCTACAGCTGAAGCTATCACATCCTCTGGTCATCAGGCACACCTCAAAGGGATGTCTCATATATGGCAAGAGACCAGAAACAAGCCTGGCTGCTGGCTTTTCATTGATGGTTGACTTCATTGAATTCATTGACTATGTAATTCCACTTCAAGCCCTTAGCCGGATCTCCATCTGGCCATCACTCTCTCATGCCTGATTCCTTCCATTTTAACCCTTTGCTTCGTCCCTTTGACATCTGCTGTTTCATAACACCCCACATCCATCCCGAGCTCCTCTTTCAGCAGGCAAGCCCCTTGTCATCTGCTGAGCTCCTCTGCCACATGAGCCTCTCGGCATTCACCTTTACCAGAGGCTGCTTCAGTTATGGCTGCACACATGTTGCCTCAAGTAACTCCTCACTCATCTGTGTAAGAAAAGCATCATAAACAACTATTACACACCCAAACTGCTTTTAATTGACCATCAGTGACTCAGTGTTTCGCTGAGTACTTATAAAAGGTCACAGGTTCTGTGTTTTCCAGTTCTGACTAATAGTACCCACCACCTGTAACACCTAGAAATGGTGGTATTGCTCAGTTGCTTCTCATTTCCCTCTTTAGCACAGACTATTAAAAGATCATTTACCTAATAAATTATACATTGAAAAGTATCTCTAGTGTCTAAAGGTACCCTAAAAACTGGACGCAATGGAGGAACTACTTCATGCCCACCTGAAACTTGTGGATGTGCTAAATCAATGACTGGTCATTGATTAAAGGCTGGAGCACTCACCTTGAGCTTTAACATTTCAGCTGATCAGCATGTGTACGTGAGTAAGTATTGGTGCAAAGGACTGTCTTCTGCTTCAACCTACAAACTGCTGTATAGCTTTTAAATAAAAAATAAAAAAGAATAAAATAAAAAATAAATAAAATCTGTTTTCCTCCAGACCTGGGGGAACAAACAAAGCAGACCTTCTGGACCCAAGCCCCAGGCCCTGCCAGGAGCAGACACAGCACCAACGGACACACAGCATGTCTTGGTGCTTAGGTTACCAACTTCTGGACTCAGGAAAGAAAGGAGAAAAACGCAGACTTCTGGATTATTTAACAAAGTCATTTCAGCAATGATCATTCTTGGTGACTTAATGGAACAGAAGAGCAAAATTCTCTCTCTACCCATGGACAAGAAGTGACTGTATATGGCTCAGCTCATGGCCACATAACACACTCTGAACCTCAGCCCGCTGGGGCATCCTCCATATGGGGACACAGGGGCACCCTTGATGCCTGGACTCAGCCTTGTCTACCAACAAAATGCTGAAACAGTCCTGACCTGGTGCTATGTGAAAGGAAACACTGCCAGAAGCATTTACAGGGTCAGTTCTGAGAGAAAAGTGAGGTCCTGGCCTCAGGTACTGCCCTGTCTTAACAACACAGGTAAACAGCTAAGAAATGTAACTATTTTCTGCTTAAAAGCAGCAGATTCCTTGGAGAAAATAAAAACACAATCAATCACATTTCTTTCCTTAACTGACAACAGGTCAGATCATTATGACTGAAATAAACACTCAGGCAATGGTGATAATCTGACACATATTGGATAAAAATTGTTGGCCAACCACTCCCAGAGAAAACTGAAATTAAAAGTCACAAGGCAGACACAGAGTAATATCTGTAGTGAAAACACATTATTCAGCCAACACTGCTGGTGGAGAATTGATAAGGGTGTGCACACTGCAGTAACCACATAAACAGCAGGATCTGCTGCTTGGCATAGTCAAAGAGAGAGCAACAGCCTTTCTTGAGAAGCATTTGGAAACCAGTGCCCTTACAGGTCAGGACTACTTGTTATCTCATTTCCACTGCATGACAACCTTCTGGAACTTGAGTAAAACAGACAACCCTGCCTCAGGGCAGGTAAGAAATCACCATGGGGAGGAACTGGAAACAAATGGGTCATATGCATCACCAATGGCACAGCACATGCTCCCAATTACATTGTCCTTGCCACATGCATCACCAATGGCACAGCATAAGCTCCCAGTTACATTCTGGATGGACATCTGCAGTCTTCCATCTTCCTTAGAAGAGCCAGATGCACATACTTTACAGCTAATCATCCAATTTGTACTGATCTTCCAGACAAAATCACAGTCTGCTCACAGACAAACCTATGGTAGCAAAGTTACGTCAGGGTTTACTTGGTTGAGAAGAGGCCTCAAGAGTTGTTGCCAGGTATGTACAACTTCTGTTTGCTCAACGGCACTGTTTAATTGTCTAAACCCACCCAGCATATGCTCTGGAGGAGACCACAGTGGTTCTCGGAGCAGCAAGTGTTGCCCAAAAGCTGAAGCCTTTCCCCAGTGCACAGCTGTTCAGAGCTGCTGCTCTTACTACAGCACAGAGCATTGTCCTGTTCACATGCCCTCCATCTTCAGTGGCCATGCACAGCACTTATAAGGAAACCTTGAAGATCTCCCTCTTATAGCCACTGCTGGAACTCACACACAAGTAGGAGGAGATACTGTGTTCTCTCACCTCCAATGCCGACCTTGTTCCCTGGATGTCAGTCCTGCAGAGCAAATCCTGCAGTGTTATACAAATTTGTACAGCTGTACTATAATACATTTGTGTAGCAACTTCTGCCCTTCATTTACATATGCAGTCAATGCAAACTGGAGAGTAAACTCATGGAAGTATCAGATGTGATAATGGATTCTTCTCAGCCTTTGCAATCTTGACACCAAGTGTAACGCAAGGCATAGAATCAGCCACGCAGCGTCAGACTAAAAGTTAACTAAATGCAACATTTTCTTGTTAACAGTGATAGTAGGAGAAATGCACAGGCAAAGAAAGGAAATAGGGCATGCTCAGTGCAGGCCTTCTTGGAGAATATGCTGGTGTTTCTAGCAAAGAGGGATGTAGTAGCCCTTAAGCATAAACAATCTATGCTAAAAATTATATAACCATCAAGATGAAGATGGTCAATAACTGATAGAATAACTAGTTTCCAGAAACAAAAAAAAAAAGCTTAACTTCTGAGTCCTCTAAACAGAGGAGAGGATGGATCTCTTTGGTACTTTCGTGAAGTGCTTTTCTTGTGTGGTTGCACCTTCCCTATTTAAGAGGTGGGTGAATGCAATGCTGAATCCTTCTGCTCAGTTATGGATGCTGGCTGCTTGTTAGGAGAAGATTTTCAGCAGAGTTCTGTGAAAAAGTAAAACTTCTCATGAGAGGCCTCAAGGCCATGAGGGATGAAAAGCAATTTTTGGATAAACAAATCCTTGGTAAATAAATTAACAGCTGTTGTTTGCCACAGACTGTTTTAAAGAGATGTTTTTGCACTGCTATTGTTTTTCAGTTAAATGGGTGGTTTCTGCAATTAACCAATGCTGAGTGTTTTTGCTCTGCCTCTAGTGCTGTTCAATATAAAAAAGCATACGCTCTCTAATAAAGGGATTCCCGCCTTCCTGCTTTCTTCTGGTTCTGAGAATGGACTTGTATGTGCCGTTCTTTGCCCGTCTCTGAAGTGCAACAGTGACACTCAGTCATCCTCAAAGCCAATGTATCTTGATGTTCAGAGGACCTTCTGGTGCTTCAGCTTGTGCTCACTGACACTGAGCACCACTGAGAAGAGCTTGGTTTCATCTTCTTTACATTCTCTCTTCAGGTATTTGTAACAATTGATGGGATGCCCCTGAGACATCTCCTCTCCAGGCTGAACAGCCCCAGCTCTCTCAGTTTTTCCTCCTGTCCCTTTACCATCTTCATAGTGCTTTGTTGGACTCTCTCAAGGAGGTCCATGTCTCTCCTGTCCTGAGGAGCCCAGAGCTGCACACAGCACTCCACGTGTGGCCTCACAAGTGCAGAGCAGAGGGGCAGGATCACCTCCCTGACCTGCTGGCAATATTTTGTCTAACACAGCCCAGGATACCACTGGCCTTCCTTGAAGCCAAGGGCACACTGCTGGCACATGTTCTACTAGTTTCAACAGGACTCAGCGCTTCTGGAGGACTCTACATCTGGGAGCTTCAAGTCCCATAAATGTGCTGAGTAAACTCACTGTAAGTGATTACAATATCAACTGATTCATTTTGGAGAGACATCTGGATAATGAAATGCCCTGCATCCAAGTCATTGGGAGCAAGGGACAAGGACTAAGAGTTTAATGTACCTGCTCCTGCTTCTAGCCCACTTGTCTATGTTTGCCAGGCTAGAAAATTTTGGATACTTCCTCCTGGGTTTCCCTGATGACTTATGCTACTTTCCTCCCAAGCAACCAATTCTGACATTTTTTACCCTTTAGGAAACAGATTCAAAACAGAATCAAAACTGCTTCAAGCAGGGACTAAATTTTGCCTTGTTGAAGCCTGTGTTGACTAAGCTGACCTGATCTGCTGGAAGTCTGTGTGCCCCCTTCCCCATGGGAGTTCTTCTGCCACAGTCCAAAGGCAAAACAAGAAAATGTGCCTGGGCTGAGAGGAAACAGAAGTCATACCTTTGCATACTGGAACAAGCTGGAAGAATGTACTTTGCCCTCTGAGGGCTCTTTGAGCCCAGTGGAGGGGGCTGAGAATTCACAATGGACTCACTTTCAGTAAACCTCTCAGACTGTATATTATGTGTGTTTGCAAACAGGTATTACCTCATGACAGAACGAAGTTGGAAAAGCAGGACTTGTACATCACATTCTTATATGCTGTAAGTCAGAATAACCCCTGTTAGGTTAATAATTTTATACCAGTTTAGAACCACTGGAAGCTGTGCTCTATGCATGACATGTTCATTCCTAGGCCTTGGTATCCTTTTTGCACATGCTGGACAGATGCAACTGCATAATTCATAGTTATATTGTTATGAGCTCTTGATAGCATTGCTTCACATTAATTTTTTCTCTCTTCATTTTATTCTAAAGCACCGGCATATTGGTAAAGCTTGTACCTCTTGCTTTTCTCATAGCAACAGCAGTCACGGGAGGGAGAGGCAGAGGAGCTTGCCATTGCCATTGCCGTATTGACAGGAGTCAGCACTTCAGATCCCTGTTACTGCCTCAGAAAGAAAGATCTTGTCATATTCACTTTAATCTCCAGCAAGTGCCAAATTATGTCAACGTCAATGTGAGAAGCTAGTCTGTCTCTTCCGTCCTTGCACTGAGACATAGACAAAAGATAAGAAAGACAAAACACCCAGCCATGGCATGTGTTCAGCTGGTGAGTTTTTCAAATGGCTTGGCTGCACAAAGATAACTAGCAATAGGATTTTTCATTCCAGACAGAACCAAACACTAAAAGCAGGCTAATCTTTGTCTGACCTACAGATATCCAATGTCTTATGTTTCTTTAAACATTTTATATGGGACTGCAAAAGAAAAAGCAGAAGATAAGCACCAGTAAAATATATTAAATGATTGAAAGTAAGGAAGTTACTTTGAGGCTTTAAATACAATGCTTAGGATTCTGCAGAAGCTGAGCAGCCAGTTTGTTAATAAAGAACCAACAAAAATAATGGTATGCATTTCCTCCTTTTATAGGTTTAGGGCTGTCCCGGTTTGAGACAAATTCAGAGAAAATTATCCTCTGATAGAAAGCAGGTTGTAGTTACTCCACCCCCACCAGGTTTGGGAAAGGAAATATTTCCTCAGAGGAAAGTGAAAGAGGAAAAAACTATTTCTTTAACAAACACACAAGAAAGGAATAATAATGCTAAATAATAAAATCTCTCGCTGTGGAGAGAAACCTGGAAGAGTTTTAAAGTCCTTCTGGGTGTGGTCTCTCTCCTCCCTGGAGCTGGGATGGCATGGGGGACCCCCCTGCAGGCCAGTGTAAGGTCTTCCAGTGAGGTTGTTCCTTCGATGTTCTGGTGTTCTGAACAAGTCCAGAAGAGAAGAAGAAGAAACGAGAGTCCCAGGAAAACTCCGTCTCTCTCATTTCGAAGAAAACAGCGCTGAGAGCCTGCTGGAAAGCAAGAAAGGTGCTTCCTCCCCTGTCTGCCACAACAGCTATCACTCCCCACAGCAGAAGTAGTAGTAGTGGAGAGGAGTAGTGACCTTGAAGCATAGAACTGCTTTGAAAAAGTTCCTCTGGCTGTTTTTTTTTTTTCCTCTCCCCTCTCAGGCTCAGTTTAAAGGCACAGAAAGCCATAAGATTCATTTTCTGGGCATAGAGAAGGCAATATGGGATACATCATAAAGTCACTCCAAGACAAGGGCTAAAGGTTGTCTGATTCCCACCTAAATGACTACCCTGGGCACAGGCCAGAGCAGTCAAATAAGTTCCCATGACTTTCCAACAACAGAACAAATGAATCAACACAAAGATAAGTGTATCTGAAGAGCTGTTTATGGAATACATTTGAGCTGGAGTTAGTTTATTTGCATTCACAAATGCTTCAGGACCATCACATTACACTCACAGGCAAATACACACGTGCATAGAAATGCATGTGCAGCCCCATGCAGAGATCACCTGTGAGTTGCCAAATAATAAGATGTGATGTTTAATGTCTAAGAGAATAAATCTCTTTTTTTTAGGCTCCTATTGCATATAGGTAAAGCCTTATAAAATGAAGGCCTTGTTGCCTTTCTAAAATCATGGCTTAGGCATGTTACTTCAGCTAGAGAAGGACCGTGGGAAAAAAGCACAGCTGAGTCAAGAGATAGAAAAATGTGCTGCGTGATTATCGTGTGTTCACCTAGTGGTGTGTGGTGATTGGTTAAATCAAGTTTGTTGTGCCTTAAAACTACGTGAACACTAAGAAACGGTATAAAAGAAGCTATGTGGTATTAAATATAAGCTTTTTGCCTGAAGTTGTTGGTGTGATTCATGCTTGTCGGGTTCATCTCAACACAACATCTGGTGACCCTAACGTGATATACTAACTCCATGGCTGCATCACACAGCCACATCTCGGTCAAGAGGCTGGAGACAGAGACCCCAGCAGAAAAAAACAGCAGTGAAGCTGTGACTTAGCCCAGGCTACTATTTAAACCTTTTTTAAAAAGGTGAGCTGCTGAGGGAAAAATGGGAGCTTATGTGTCCCAGGAAAAGAAGGCAATTGTGAATGACTTCAGTGTGAAAGACTGGGAGCAAGTCGAACAATTTATATTTGCCTCTGCTTCCCACGGAGATGAAGTTGCTAAAACCCTAATGGCTACTTGGAGGGTGGTGCTAGAGACTTTGAAAACAGTGGAAATGGAGCAAGATTTAAAACGGCAAACCCCTGTGAACAGGAGGGGTCAAGGCGAAAAGGAAGGGAAGAAAGAAGAGATAGGTGGCTCTGCAGCCGCGCTGGCGGGTGAAAATAGCGGCAAGCTGTGCGGGAGGGCGCCGACTGAGCCCACCTCGCTGGCTTTTGAAATGGGGCCACTCCGCATCCTGCAGGTGAAGTGGATGCAGTATCTAATGGGGAGCACCTGACAGAGCTCCACAATGGTGGCGCTGGTCCTGCCCGCCTGCATGGAGCTGCTGCTGCTCCGGTGCCACTTCCACTGCGCTGCCCGCGCTGAGCAACCGCTTCACCGGCGGTGGCCACCCTGACTTTGGCAGTGGGCCAGGGCACAGGGCACGGGCTGAGTTCGCTTGTGAGGCCTGTGCAGACCCTGGAGCAGACTGCCCTGCTTCCCTGCCCCAAATACACTGGACACGTCCATGCCACTGCAGCAGCGGCGGCCACTGCTATTCTCATCTGCACATGCCCAGGTGGTCCCGGCCACACAGTTCCTGATTGGACCCACGCCTTCATCTGCGCAGTTCCCAATTGGGCTCACACCTTCACAGTCAGTGAGAGGACCTACAGCCGTGCAGCTCCGGGGTGAACCTGTGGCTCCTCAGCCACTGCCTGCCGTGCTAGAACGACTGAAGTGGCCAGGGGAGCCCCCTCCATTCTTAAATTTGCGAGCTTTTCTGGCGATTAGCAAAGGAGGGCAAGTAAAAACAATCTCTTATCAACTGACCATGTTCACTGAATCTTTTGCAGCTGCAGCCAAGTAACACATTGTTACCGCTGTGGACAGCAAAGTCACATGAAAGCCAATTGTCCCCGCAGAAATCAGCCACCAATGAACCCTGCAGAAAATTGTAAGAGATGCGGAAAGCCGGGACATCAAGCAAAGTGATGCAAATCTAGATTCCATGCAAATGGCCAGCTTCTCAAGGAGCAGGATAATGGGAGGAAAAGAGCGGGGAGGGGACATGTGTGGGCACTTCCCCAGGGGGCGCGCTCAGGACAAGGCTCCCCCTGAGGCAGGCCATTCCCCCTCCCCCCCACACACTCCGTGGCCTATACAGCCTCCTCCAACCCTCACCAAGAGCTACTTGGAAGTGAAGAGATAAAGTAACCTACAACAAGACTGTATGTTTACACTCCCTCTGTCATAAACTCTGTCTTTACAAATGCTATTTCAAAAGCTATGGCTCTCCACAGTATAAGCAAAGTGGTGCGAGTTTAACACTTTGCTTGCCTTTTTGTCTCCCAGCCTTAATAAAGCAATATTATTGGGACTATTTAGCCATGAATGAACATATGACAGTTTTTCAAATGGGTACAACAATTTAGTGGCTGGAGTGTAGGTGTTCCTCCTTGCCACTTATAAATTGGAACAGCTCAAGTGCTGTGATGGACCGGAAAAATGACTAAAAGCGACACTACTTTACAAAACAGGCTTACTTTCTGAGTATGTATTAATTACTCAGTAGCTGAAGTTTCTGATATTCTCTATTCTTATGGAAGCAGGACAGCAGTGGAGTAAACAGTAGTATACTCCTTTGGAATCATCTGAAACCATGGCTTTGTAGCTGCTTATATACATGCATCAGTTCTATACACCCACTGACTTACTAGAGTCACATGTGCAAAACTCAGGGCAGTATTATATGACTAGGCCCTCGGTATTTTGTCATTACCTTTAATAGTCCAAGGTCAAATTTACTGTACTGACAATCACAAAAAACCTGTCTTGCCATCTGCAAACTGAGCAAGTTTAAGTGGAATTTGCCAATATGTAAACTGTTGTCACTTTTCTGACTAAAACTACACCTTAAAAGATTCTAGTAGATTTATACTTTTAACTGGAAAACTACTGAAAGACGTATGATGTTGTCTTTTTTTGAGTATGCTTGCTACTTGGAGAATCATGCAAACTTGTACCAGAAGAATCCTGACTGTGAACAAATATTTTCAATCATGTTTATAGTTACCATGAGCTATTCTCACAAATGAATTATGTCAAATCACACTGTATTCGCCACATTTCATATCCATGTTGTTCAGTTACACATCAGTTGTTTGCTTGTATATCGTTCATTGATGTTAACTGCTGTATGACAAATTTTTGGTAGCTTTCTTGTATTGAAGTCAAGATGAGTTACATTCTGCTGTATCTGACACTTTTATAGAAACACTCTTGACTCTGAATTTAATTTTGTTGAATTTGTGTGATGTTAATTTTAAGTTCTGCTAAGTGTAAGTAGTAAAGTTTATATGAGGCTAAGGCTAAGTTCTGTTGACTTTAATTGTTTTAAATTTATGTGATGTCAGATTTAAATTCTGTTAATTTGAAATCTGACTATAACTTAATGTTAACAGAAATTAAAATCACAGAACCTAAACTGAACACTGTTAAACTTGAAACTTAACAGCACTTAAACTTATCAGAAATTAACCTCAGCAGAACTTAAGCCTAGCAGAACTTAGCTGAGTCAGAGGTAGAAAAACGTGCTGTGTGATTATCGTGTGTTCACCTAATGGTGTGTGGTGATTGGTTAAATCAAGTTTGTTGTGCCTTAAACTATGTAAACACTAAGAAACAGTATAAAAGAAGCTATGTGGTATTAAATATAAGCTTTTTGCCTGAAGTTGTTGGTGTGATTCCTGCTTGTCGTGTCCGTCTCAACACAACAGGCTCCCTCCTGAAGTTGTTGCTGATCTATACACTTTAAACTCATCTAACCTTGCTGGTGAACAGATGACTTTTAAGTCTGAACATTCAAGACTTTTACCCAGCCTTGGGTGTTTTCTCATTTATTTTAAGAAAATCCTACATTTCTTTTAAGAACATCCATCTTACATTTATTTTCAGGCACCTACTTGAAGAGAAAAAAGGATGGCAGAGCCCTCCCTCAGTGCATCCAGACTGTTGTGAAGAGACATCCGAGTAAAGGTTTTGAAGAGGCACAAACATTAACTTGACTGCTGTTACCCACTTGTGAGAATTTCTGACATTGCCTTTCAGTCACACTCCCCTTTTAAATCATTAATGAGCATTCTCCAAGCTGCTTCACCCTTCAAAGGCGACTAGTACTCCAAGAATTCTCTTATTTTCTGAAATACACTTGAACAGACTGAGCAGACATGTCAGCTGTGCCTTCTGGATTTTTTAAAATTTTTCCTATTTCTGGTAGCAACACCATTTTCATCACTGGTACTCATCCCTGTGACCCAGAAAGCAGCAGATCACCTGTCTATCCTGACACTTTTGTAGTTACTGTTGAGGAGGCTGAGCTTCCATCAATCCCAGAACACCTAAGTTTAGGAGCCAAGAGGACAAGGAGGTCTCTAGGGGCCCTCTAACTACTGAGGTCAGTGATGTAGTATTATTTTAACAGTCATAAAATCACTTTTATGATATTTGTCTCCTTTTTTCCTTTCATTCCCCGTTTGTCCATCCATATACATCCACTCTCTCGTGTATCAGGCTGCACAATCTGTAGTGCAGAGACCATGTTTTCATTGTGTTTATACAGTGCCCAGTGCATCAAGACTCTTGTCTAGCAATAAATGATGCTTGGAGATACCTGCTCTCCAGTAACAGAAGCAGCTAACAGCTCTTAGCTTCCTCAGAAGAAATTTAACTGGTTTTATGCAACAGCCACTCCAAGTACAACTGTATTTTGCAAAGTACTTTTCTGACTTCAGCCAGGCTAAATGATGGTTCTTCTCTTGCCTGAGGAAGTATCCTTGGTTTTTGCTTTGCGTTTGGATCAGAAAGCACTAAAGCACAAGGCCCTGACTAATGACTTCAAACCAGAGGCCTCTGGATCCACTCTCAAGAGCACATTCCCTCCCTGTGTACCTGCCTTGTCCCACCACAACTTCCACCCTCTTCCTGATGGATGGTCATTCTCAGTCAAACCATAGCCATGGCCAGCCACTTTGCTCATGCCAAAGCCATAATTGGGAGCACTGGGCGCAACCTGTCCACACAACTAGCACGACCTGTCACATCATTGTAACCTTGTGCTACAGAAGTTTTGCTGCCACTGCCATGCAACTTACTGAAAACAGAAGAAGATTAGCAACTGATAATAGTTTAAGTCAAATAATGTAATCTGAATCATGCTCTATTACGTGATTATCTGTTTACCTTTTAATTGCTTGTAATAATTGGGTAGTGCCAAGTTAATGAATTTCATAGTATGTGTCACATATCACCCTGTCACATAGTTGTTTCTTTTGCAGCTGCAAAAAAACTAAGATTAAGACTGTGAATTTACTGATAGAAGGCAATTAACAGTGTCTACTCACCATGGGAGAAAAGACGCCTTCAAGAGACTCATTTATTCATTCCCCTGTCTTTAGCAAGTAACAACAAATTAGCCTTTTTATTTTTGGAAGAAATATACCACACAACAGTTTCCCTTTGCAGAAGTCCCTGTGCCACCAGTGTGGTGTCACTATGCTGTATGCACGGGCTGCTGATTTGGGCACTGGCAACCACACATCAGGAGAGGAAAAGCTTGGGGATGGAGCTTGGTGGTATGCCAAAGAAGGTGGTTCCATACCTTTCACAACTCTTTCCCTTCTCAGAGCACCTTCTGTGGAGAAGACAGAAGCTAAGACATTTTATATAATTTGTTTTAATCTCTCTGTTACTTTAAATTGAGACATGTCTTTCCATAATAATAAAATTCTGTAATATATATATATATAATATAATACAGAGAGAAATGGGCAAGCACCAAAACCCCAGGAATCACTCCCGTGGGAAAGTAAGATTGAGTTAGGGAGGAAAAGAGTAGGAAGTTAACATATGGGAAGCTAAAAGGTGACAACGCAGCCAGCAAGATTATGGGAGAGGAAGCTCTGTATCAAAAAGTACCAGTGTTTAAAATGGAGCGAGCACTGTGCAGCCCCTTCTCTGCCACAGGAAAGGCTCATGGAGTGGAAAAATGAGCACACGGGCTGCCTCTCAATCTCCTGGCAGGAAGCTTCTCTACTCACCTTGCGCCCAGACAGAAAGTTTTGGGCAGTGAGAAGGTAGAGGCATGGTGGCAGCTGTTCAGGGACTAGCCAAGCTACTGTGCACCCCACCCCAGTTCAGTGCACATTTGACTGGGAACAGATGGTGACCTCGCTTTGAAAACCACAGGAAAGGCCATGTTTAAAACAATAGGAAATGACCCCATGCAGCTTTTCTGTTAGAAATCCCTTTTGACATTCTTCTTGTGAACAGTGCCCAGTGAATCCCAGCAGGACAGAATCCAGGTGCTGCAGCAGCAACCCTGACCACAGGCTTGGTTACCCCTGCCACCTGCATGGACACAGCTCTGTCATAGAGAGCAAAGCTTTTGTGCCAGGTGCTGGTAAACACCACCCAGGGTGCTGGTGGCACCTGGGGATGACTCAAAGCTCTGTGGTCTGTGCTAACAGTCAAAAAGTGAGTGCCACCTCCTGAGGACTCTACCTGTAGTGCCCTGGGCAATTCAAAAGCCACTATTCCCTCGTGCCTTTGTGTACCTGGGGTCATTCAGGGAAAGGAAATTATACTAACTGAATTAAGAACAGAAATCTGTTAAGATAAATCGTATTTAGGCCTCTGATGGAGAATTGAAGTGTCATTAATTGCCTCCCCTCCTATTCCTTTAATTCTTAAAATGTGTCCATACAGAGTTCTAATGAGGTTTAATTAATTTTCCTTAAATGGTATCTTAGATTAACTTTCTTCTGTTCCTCGTGTAGACAACTCATGAATTACAGTTTTAAAGCACCCTGACTCAAAGGATTCTTGCACTGTGGGAACACTTACTGCTCCGAGTTTTTCAACAGGCAAAATTTCTATGCTGTCTTTTATGCCAGATTTGGTCTACTAGCCCAAATGGGTCCACAAAAGACATCTGTACAGATTAATGCAATTAGTTAAAACCTTCTCCCTCTCTTACTCAACAAAGTTATAGGGTCTGCAACGTCATGCTAGTTCAAGTTAAGGATGATTTTACTGATTCCACTCTATTTGGATAAGGATTAAGGATTTGCCTACCAATGTACTTGTATTGGTTGTAATAGACCAGTTTCATCACTAGAGGCAAACTCCAGGAAATGTCTCCTGGACATTTATTTTAGTTTAACCAACTCTATCTGAAGCCATACCTTTGGTTAAGTAACTGGTATCCTTCACAGAACTGACACTTAATGTGAGGTACTCTTAAAATGCACCATGAGTGTAATACCCAAAGGGAATCTGCACAATGCAAACTGCCTTCAAAAACAATTGTGTTTAATTGGTATGGACAAAGTTATGGTTGTGTTCCCAAAAACCATCCTTCTGCTAAAGATGACAGACAAGATGCACATTTAAATTACTACGACACTGTATTCTCACATATAACAAAGGAAAACTATACATTTTATGTAGCTTTCCTATTTTTCCACTGCTTAAGTTTACAACACACAGTGTTGTCAAATATGTTGAGAGCTAGTTTTGGAGAGTACTTGATTTGAAAACCAAATCTCTTCTTTTCACGTGGCAATGGACCTCCATTGTCCTTAGTTACAAAGACGGTCCATGAGGGAAGAACTATTGAGGTCTGTGGTGCAGAAGCATGGGCTACGTTGGAGTTACTACTGAACAAGCCCCTGCTAGTCAGGAATGGTTAGGAGTAACCACCACTGCTCCCCAACCTCTGCCCCTAGAGACACAACGATATGAAGAAACTCAAAATCAAATATGACAAGTACTCCCCATCAGCAAAAACATTAAGATTTTCATTTTAAAAGATCTTTTTCCTGTAACAGGTGAATGCTACGCCTTGTTAAAAATCCCAGCAATACAAATTCATTCCAGGATAATAAATCTGTGTCAATTTAAGTGCTGCAAACTACACTTGCTGATTGAGACAATAAATAAACTAGAATAAGACAGAATATTGCACAGAAATAAACGTATCTACAAAATACTCTGAATCTTGAGGGCAAGATTCTCAGTTTGGCATGTGTGAACACAAAGCAACAGAGGACTCTTCCCTTTGTGTCCTGGCTGTAAGATTTCTTATCTGACTCATTATGGGGCTGATGGTAACAACACAGACAAACCATCCTTTCACCAGGAAGGAAGAAAAAAACAAAAATTTGTGCACAATCTAGAGAAAGCACAGGTTTTTGATATGGTGATTTATATTTAAATAAGGTCTAAAATACATTTATTTATTGGTTTCCTCTTTTTGTGTATTCTAAACCAGGAACTCAGACAAAGGTAAAGAGAAATTAAAAGCTTGTGGAAACCTCATAAAAAGCTTGTGGAAACCACACCACTTTGTTCAATCTATGCTTCAGGTCTAACAGACTTAGTAAGAAAACCTCCCAAAAGCAACCACCACTTGTGAAGGCCTATGGCCATAAAGAATTGACTGCAACTGGCATCACAGTGTTACAGCACATATATAGCTTTCTGATAGCAAAAGGTATTCTGTTTTTAACCACTATGCTATCCTTGGTTTGATGTGTGGCTGCTGAGATGGAAAAACAGCACTCCCTGCATTTCACTTTCAAATCCTGCAATGTACTTTTCCACTCCTTTAAAATGGAAGGAACTCTGCAGAAATAACAAAAAGGCCACACTAGGTAGCTTTATGTATTTATTTTGTCTTCCTTTACACAGAGAAACAACAGCAAGGGAGTTCAAATGAGGCACAGAGAGCCAAAGAGGAAATCACACGTTTTATTCTTCTCTTCAGAGCTTCTATTTAGTGAGGCCTCATCCCCCAGCATGAGAGATACTGTGTTATGTTTCGTGAGGCCTCCTCCCTCAGCACAAGAGATACTGTGTTGTGCTCTTCTGGGTTTTTCAAATATGTCAGGTCACCCTGAGAGATTCTGTGAATTCAAATAATCCTGATGTTAACTGAAAGATGCAGATGAATACTCTTTAATTCTTCTCTTCCAGCTTTCTCAGGCCTCAGGAGAGATATCTGGAGATAAGATATTCCAGTTTCAGCAGCCAGGGTAATCTCTGACAACATACTTTGGGAAGCAAGTCAGATTGTAGTAGTTTTTCTCTTTTTGGTTCAGAAAGTTCCTTTCTAAACTCTTCCTCTGTTTACCCCACTCCCTCCAGTACCTCATTTCACCCAAACTGAGCTCCTGTGCATCATTCTTTGCTGAAAAGCATTTTTAGTTCTTTTACTTCTTTCAGCCATGACTCTGCTCTTGAGCTCCCTGCAATTTAAACAGGAGCATCCTGGAGGCATTTCAGCTTATGCTGCCCGTCAGCAGCCACAAAGGATTAACATTTCAGTTTGTGCTTTGCAACTGAGTCAGGCTGTGCTGGCAACTCATGGTTTGAGTGATGTAAGGCCCTTCTTCCAAGCCATGATAAAACTGCCACTGACTGACAGAACAGGAATATCATTCCTCCCAAGTTCTCTCTTTCCTGAAAGATTGCTGGTTTGTAAGTGCACCAGGTTATAGCGTTGGTGAGAAGTAGCTCTATTGAACTGAAGAACCCAAGTCTAATAATTAACCTGAGTACTGATTTCTTCTCCTTTAAATGGAGCAGTTCCACTTCCTCTTTAAAAAATTTCCCTTTCCATCCAATAAGGAAAGTGTCTTCTCCTGACAAAGTAACAGAGCTTTTCCCCTACACCATGACAAGCTAAAACATAAAACCAGATGCACCCTGCATTAGTTCCTAAAGCTCTGCCACTTTAATCCAGTCTAACAAAACAGAGTGGTGCACATCAACCTCTGACATTACAACTGCTGTCTTAAAGAATATGAGCTATTCCTTAACTACATCACACAGCTGCATGAGGCTGTCAAGGAAAGAAACAGGGAATCTTAGCACTAAGTTCAACACCTGGTCCAGAGCCAACATCACTGGCATCAACTTCTATCCATGGGATTCTGCTTCAGTGTCATCAAGTTTCTTATGGAACACAGTGGACACAAATAGGGATTAGACAACATTGCCATCAACACATCATCTCTCAGTCCAGGAAATCAAAGCCCGCAAGACCACCATGTGCTTGTTGGACAGCTGAATTTGTCTCTTCCAGCCCTAATAACAGATGGAGTTCAACTAAATTGAAAAAATTCCATTATGTCACTAACATATAAAATTTGCTTTTGTTTAACATGACGTTTGAGTTTAGAAAAAAGTCTTTGCTCTGAATTCCAACTACTGATTAACACTGCTAAGTATGTAAATAGCTAATTCCCAGATCTTCTTCTGACCTTTTCTCACAACTTCCATTAGATTTTAAACCACAAGTTTAGCAGTGCTATTGCTGAGAAAAGACTTTTACCATCCCCACCACACAACTATAGGCAAAGTATGCAGAAATAAACACCCAGGGGCAAATTCCCTCTCACTTGGTTATTGATTTCCATCAACAGCTTTGCAACAAGAATGGATTTAACCCTTTGCCCTAAACAGGCATCCACAGTGTTAACACTTCAAGTTGCTGAAGAAAGCAGATTTGCAAAGAAAAAAATCAGGACGTTACTTAGTTCCCAGCTCACCACTCAATCCATTTAAAGCCAGACCTTGCCAACAGCCAACACAGATTCCCTAAAGTAACCACAAAAAGCTTGCAGACCTGTTAGCAACAATGGTGCTGGAGCCTGATTCAGAATGGGCTTTACTGATTCAGAATTAATTTACCTCACACCTCAGAAGGGCTGAGGCCTAAGAGGGAACATTCCAGTGAAGAGGGTTTTTGCAATGTTACTGTCTCGTGGAGTCTCTAGTATCCGCTAACACAGCTGGGTTCACGGTTCAATCACTGTGAATTCCTTGATGCCTCATTACACAGTTATGAGGCATCTCCTCTCCTCTCCTCTCCTCTCCTCTCCTCTCCTCTCCT
>VZRF01015254.1:53521-97775 GCA_013396875.1 Vireo altiloquus | reverse complement strand
AAACTCCCATACTGCTGTTATTGTGTCAGAATCAGGCAGTAGTTTCAAGAAGCTTTTGGAAGGCTGGGGCTATGAGAAGGAAGACAAGACCAAGCAGACGTTCCTGTAGGATAAGGATCTTTTTCTGGGACAACCAGGTTAAGCACACCATTAAACACCAAAAAATGGACACTGAGATAGCTGAGATATCGCTGATTTCACTGAGAGGTAAAATCCCATTTCTTGACCCTGCAGACAGAATCTTAACTCCTTTCCTCCATTTTCAAAACTGGCCTCATCATTGGCCTCATCTTGCTCTTCAAAACCATTTCAGATAGAGAACTAATTCATAGTGTGATGAAGAGCAAAGAAACATGTTTATAAAAAAATCAGAAGCCATGAAGATCTCAATTTCCTCACCCTTTTAAGAATCCACCCGAGTCTCCCCTTCTGCCTCATTCCCTTTCTCCTCATCATACCTTATGCTTTTCTTTAATTAAGCAAATAAAAATATCTTAAAATTGCCTTTTGCCTGGAATTCCTCATTTTGTTTCTCCTGCTAGTACACACACACAGAAAAAAATCTAACACTGAAGGCAAATACCAGTATCTGGTCCTAATGTTTTTGTATCATGAATTTTGACAGAACTTCGTTCCAGTGACCAAATATGACCATGATTCAACCATGAATTGTATATTCACTTTGATGCCTATTTCAGATGTGAAGCTTCGTATCCTGAACTGCTAATGCAGCAACACACAGCATCTAATGGAAATCATGTTATCACCACATACTTGTCAGCTTGCAAAACTTCATGTTTCAAGGCCTAGTTTCAAAACAAGTCTGTACTCTCACACGCTCTGGATCTTATGGCATCTCTACAGTCCCTACTTTTAGATATTAGGATGTTTAGATATTAGATTATTAGATAGTTTAATTATTACATTACAATCATTATATTATTTTATTATACCATTATATGTCACTTTATTTAGCATTAGATATTATATACTATATGACATATTACTATATAATATATTATTATTATTAATATTATACTATTGGATAATTTAGATATTAGGTAATTAGATTTTTTAGACACTAGACATTAGGGTATTTAGATACTAGAATATTAGGATTTAGATATTATGACCATAGGAGCACAGAAGCTCTGGCATTCTGGATAAGAAATTTTCAATGAATGAGCAAAATCAGAGACTATTTAAGAAGACTTCAGCAATGCAGTACAGAAAGACAAGCTGAGAAAAGTAAGCAATTTACCTCAAGTATTAACAGCATCTGAATAATAGATGGTGGAACTCTGGCTCTGGAACGGGATAATGCATCTTCCAATTTTATATTGAGGGTAATAATATTCCTAAAATGCAGAAGAGCCAATTGACGAACCGAGGGCTCCTTTCCCTTGGAAACAGAAAGAAAGCAAGATGGATTATGAGTAGTATGAAAATGAGTTTCAAAATCCTCTGTTCAAATTCCTTCCTCCCCTCCTGAGGGATTACAAGAATGGTAAACCTAAATGAAACACAAAGGAAACATAACAAAGGACAGAGAGCAGCCCCCAAGTCTGCACAGTAAATTTGATTTGACAGTAATGAACTCTACAGACAGTGACTGAGTCTGACTGTGTGTGGAAAGGATGAAGGGTTGAGGTGGGATAAGAGCTGGATGATATATGAATATTTTGTATTTTAACAGTACATCACAAATTAAATGCATTATAAGTTAAAAAAAAAAAAAAGCAGGGCCGCAAATTGGTTGAATTTCCATTATTTTGTAAGATTTTGAGTACTCGCTGTTTACTGTTTTGAAATTTGGCAGGAATCCTGACTCAGCCCACCTGTGGATCCTCTTTTCTATACAGTTTGAGAGACTTCACTGTAAGGCAGGAGCAGAGCTGAAGTTTCATATTGCATTTTCAAAGCCATCCGTTTTCAGTTCAACAATACTTTCTCACTGAGGAAAACTCCCAGCTGAAGAATACAACTCCAGCTCTGTCTGCAGAGATTAACAGTGCCTGCCTTATGCAGAATTGTGAAACTGTTTCTCTTTCTGGCATTAGGGGTTTTTCCTTGGATATATATCGCTATACAAATAGAAGGTTCAGTATTCAACTGGCGTTGACTTTCGTCTGGAATAAAGAAGCCTGACCCAACCCTATCCATTCCTTTTCACCTTCTAAATTATTTAAACTGACGTAAAGAAGGGCCCAAATCTGCTTCAGTTGCTAATTAATAGAATTTACAAGAGCACATAAGCACCAACAGGGCTTTTGGAAGAAACCTCAGAACATGAGCAACTAGATCTATTTGAATTTGCATGGGACTTAGGGCTCTTAAACTCTCAAGGTTCCTTTGGAAATTCAAGTAATTATTTCCATCTGATGAGGGAGAAGACTTGTGTTACTAAAATATTTTCAAAGGCTTCAGAAACACAACAGTATAGGGAGGTTTGGTGCAATTTTCAAAAACTGAGTGAGTTCTAATTTAGTCAAGTGCTTTATAAAAATGGTTTAGAGCCTACCTGTTTCTCTAAGTGTACAAATATTTTGGATTTAAATTACAGGACACTTAGGAAAAATCTCCTATTGTGGTCTAGTATGTTTTTAATTATATCTTATTTCTATGGTTTTAGAGTTTCTACTGGTAAGACACAAGTTTATGGGTAAAGTAGCCCTGTATGTTTTCCGAGCTCTTCCCTTTCAGTGTGAAATAGCAGCTTTTCCTTTAAATTCAGACTTCATATCTGTAAATGTCTGAAGATGCAAATGGTAATAATGTTACCATTTGGGCAATCATTTTAGGCATAAAGTCCACTTGAAAAAATGGGAGAAGGTTTCTGAAGTTTCGCCAAATATATTCAGGCACCAAGTTCACACTAAAATCTGTAGGCATCTATGAGCATTTGCAAAGATCATTCACACCCATCTGGTACAGATTTCCTTGAGACTTGAGTGATAAACAGTACTTTCTGGCCACCATTACATTAGAAGATCAAGTATCTATTGTGTATTTAAAATTACTGGAGTCAAAATCTGTGCTCATCTAAACTGGTCAAACTCCACTGACTGTTGCTGTCCACTTACCATAGCATAGAATTTGATCTCAAAAATACAACTGCTTTTCAAAAGTGAAGATACTTCAAAGACAAAATTCACATTGCAGAGAAGGAAATGCATATATTTAAATCAACAAAGCTCCACTTATTTCACTGTGTAACATTTCAGTTTATCATTCATAACCTTTTTTGACTTTTAGTGCAACTGGTAGAAGGACTAATGAGCCTCCCTGCACTCTGCTTTTGTTTTCAAAGTTCCCCTTCATCTTTTCCACCCAAGCACATTAAGCCATTTGTGTAAGTAATTTATTTGCATGACATGACTATACAGAACAGCTGCACTGGGAGGTTGGCCCAAGGAGAGAGAATTAAGGATTGCATCAATCTGCTGATGAACCTGTAAAGTTGCTTTTTCCAGTTTTTCAAGATTCTATGGTAATAGAGTAATTTTTTCACCTGCACAGGATAGAAAATAGCCTGCAGCATGGGCAGGACATCACTGAAGAAAAAATCCCAGGTTTCAGCTAAGGTATCCAGTAGTTTCTGCCCTGCAAAAACACAAAACAAGCTAGTGAACAGTTTTGTTTGTAACCAGCTAACTGCAAAAAGTAAAACATGCAGGAAGCAATGTAAATCTGCTACTATATGCTAAGATGAATTATGCAGGAGCTACTATTAGCAGTATGGAATTAATATTCCATTTGGTGTATCACATCCATATTTGTGTGTTTTCAGGCGACTCATCTAACATCCTTAATAAACTCTGAGGTTACTCAGGAAAACCCTGTGAAGCACAAAGACTAATAGCCCAGGTTACATCCTCCTTTTGCAGTAATACTTGCTGGACAGGACTGTGGAGGAGAGCAGGGGGAGGACACAGCAGGTTAAATGTGGAAGCATTCCTGCAGAAGAATTTACCTCACCGTTTTCCCTCCTGCTTTTCAAGCTGCAGAGCAGCAGAGCAAACCACACTCAGTGGAGATACTCTGTAAAACATGCCCTCAAAATGATCTCTTGTAGCTTTTCCACTGTTCCCTTTTCCACTTACACAGAAAAACTGACCCAAGATCTATGGAAAAGAACAATGGTGTTAGGGCTCTAATTTTTACTGTAACTTTCAAGCGATGCCTTTACAATTTGCTATGGGGAGAGTTCCCTGTGGTCCTCACAGCAAGGCCACCTCCATGTCCACTCTGTCCCCAGCTGCAGCCACCTGGAATCCTCTACAGTGGAATCTGGAGAAGCTCTGGCCAGGTTGTACAATCAAGTCAGACACTGAGCTCCTCACAAAATATTTTTACACAACACAGAGGCAAATGCAGGAGCCGAGATACACAGAGGAAATCTGGTTCAAGAGGTGGG
This sequence comes from Vireo altiloquus, assembly GCA_013396875.1. Taxonomy (NCBI): domain Eukaryota; kingdom Metazoa; phylum Chordata; class Aves; order Passeriformes; family Vireonidae; genus Vireo; species Vireo altiloquus. The sequence continues at coordinate 93,358 of VZRF01015254.1, read as the reverse complement.
TTCTGGCTTCAGATCCCTGTTCCCCAAAATGGCCCGTGTGTCCTTGGACAAGCTCTTTACCATCCCTATGGCCTCAACCCAACTGTGAGAGGAGAGCAATGCCCCTGCACCTCCACCAGCAAGTGTTATGGAGATAAATGCATCAGAGATTCTGAGGAATTCAGACAATACAACTTACCAGGAAGCAAATTCAGTAGCAATCAATCAGTATTGGTGCCAGAATCTGATACTATTCTTAGTTTTTGTATTAGAGCATTACTTTGCGCCTCAGCCAGAGAATATTTTGCCCAGAATTACATACATATCAGAAAGCAATTAAGCATGAAAGCATCGACACTGCTAACCATACTCAAAGTTAGACAAGTGCCAATGTTTACTATAGGACACTTGATCCCCCAGCCTTTTTAAGCATGTAATGAATAGCTCTGGTGATTCTGCAACTCCTGAATTATTGCCAGGTTGATGACTTTGGGTGCTTTCAGCAACAAATGTGGATCACCATGACATATTGCAGCTGCTGGCTTGTGGAACACGCCAAGGTTGTATTTTCAGCACCATTAGGCAGGAGTTCTCTCTATCCTGCACACTCATGCACAAGATTGAAAAGGGTGTTCTCTGTTTCTATTTTTAAAACCTTTTAAAAAAATCTGTTTTGCACCAGTTCTAATGAAATATAGCAGGGAACCAAGTCCAAAAATTTCTAGCAGCTGTAGCAGCATTAGTAGTAATAATAATAACAACAATGATAGTAGTAGTATTAGTAGTAGTAGAAGTAGTAGTAGTAGTAGTAGTAGTAGTAGTAATAAACATGTGCTGGTTTTGGCTGACATAAATTTAATTTTCTTCCAGTAGCTGGTAGTGGCTGGAACACTGTGAAAACACATGGATGTTTTAGTTATTGCTGAGCAGGGTGTGCACAGAGGCAAGGACTTTTCTGCTCCTTTCCCAGCCTACCAGTGAGGGCTTGGGGGGAATAAGGAGTTAGGAGGGGACATGGCTGGCACAGCTTTTCCCAGCTGGCCACGTAGACATTCCAGACCATACAGTGTCACGCTAAGCATACAGAGCTGGGGGAAGGCGGAGGAAGGCGGGACATTTGGAGTGATTGTGTTTGTATTCCTAATACAAACATTGTGCATCATTGAGCCTGACTTTCCTGGGATGGCTGAACACCTGCCTGCCCATGAAAAGCGGGGAATGAATGCTATCTTGCTTTGCTTGTGTGCATAATTTTTGCTTTACCTATGAACTTGTCATTATTTCAACACACCAGTTTTTTCATTTTTACCCTTCCAACTCTCCCCACCATCCCATAGAGGGAAATGAGTGAGTGGCTCCATGGGGCAGAGCTGCTGGCTGGGGTTAAATCACAAAAATAACCTTGCATTTTAACATCCAAATACTAGTGTCTGAAATACCAAAGTGCTTCCAAGATATAAATCCAATCATGAAAGAGAAGCCCAACCACCACACCATGAAGGCAGAGTTTTAAAGAGTTAAATAAGTTAGTTCCTACAAGGCGAGGTTAAAAGCCCTTATAAATATTGCTGCTAGAATAGTTTGAAGTTAAATTACTCTGTTGAGGTAAACATGCCTTTACCATCAAGTACTTATTACATCTTGTTTTGAAACGTAATGGATTTCTGCACAGCAGCTCAGAAAGGCTGCAGACTTAGGTACTTAGGTAGGCAGGCCTTTTACTGAGGGCTGTGGAAGCATTCCTATGATTTGTTGCTAATGAGCATCTTTCACATAAAGGAATGTGACTTACATAAGTTATCAAGGATATATCCTTTTTTACTGTCAGGCAAAGATTGCTACATTTAGCATAAGCATTTGCTGGCTTCCAGGAAACTGGGTTACTCTAAATGCTCATTTTAATGAAGCACAATATAGTCAATTTTGTATGGCATAAAAATGCACTTGGTACTTTTCACAGGGCTTCTAAAAGTTAATTAAAACTCATGAAAGAAATATAACAATAAATAATTAGATTTCAGGAAGAAATTCTTCCCTTTGAGGTTGGTGAGGCCCTGACACAGGGTGGTCAGAGAAACTGTGGCTGCCCCATCCCCGGAAGTGTCCAAGGCCGGGCTGGACGGGTCTTGAACCAACCTGGTCTAGTGGAAGGTGTCCTTCGCCACTTTGGCAGGTGGCTGGATAAGGATGATCTTTAAGGTCCCTTCCAACCCAAACCATTCTGTGATTCTGTGATTATCAAAACCTTCTGCAGGACAAAACCCCTTCAAAGTATAGGTTTTTTTCTCTTATGAAAACTTCAACACCAAGTGGAGAGGGAAACTCAAACCATGGGACAGGGACAACGTGAGATTTAAGGGCAGGACTGCTGCTGCTGCAGACACAGGAAGCAAACCCTGCTCAGAATGGGAGCTTCAAGACTTTCATGCTTCCAGCTCTGTCTTGGGTGTTTTGAGGGTAACTGACTACAGGATGGACTGTGGGGCAGGGCTGCATTTGCTGCCAAGAGATACAAATTACAGCCTTGGAAACTCAAGTCCACCAGCAGCTCCCCAGGAAATCTGTGTGTCAGAAATACCGCTGCCTCTGAATGAGATGCCTGAACTACTGCTACTCTCCTGTAACTTGCCAGTTTTAGAGAGATAACATTTCCGAGCATAGACTTGGAAAAAACATGACCAGTTTAATTCTCACCATACCAGAATTTCTGACCACATCTTAAGGGGAAACCATAAAATGACACACTAAATCAAAAACCAAAATAAGATGTAAATCAACAGCTTGCTGAAATTTGGTATTTCCGAAACATGGACCCTTATTTGAAAGGCCTTTAATGGTCTCACATTTTAGGTTTTAATCAGAAACATCAGATATAGTATTTTTGATTTTCAAGCTGGTAATAGTAGGGGGAAAAAAAAAAGATTGGACTTTGCCAGGTCTGTATCTCATCTGCTGATTTCATACATATAAAACAACTTCATTTGTGATTTACAAAACAGCTATGAAGGCCTTGATATCCCTACAGCTCCCCTTGTGCTCTCCAAGCTGTTATTTTATATAATTGTGAAATTTGATGTTCAGCTTAAGGGGTTTCAGTACTTTTTTTGTAGACTTTGGGGTTTTTAATGTGCAATCGGTTCTCTTTTTGTGGTGTTCAGGGCTACTGTCTTTTCATCAGAAAAGCTTGATTCCATAGCACCACCTTAATCTGATCAATTGTATTGTCAGTAAAGAAAGGTCACATCCAGGATTTATAGATAGCTGAGACTAATGGAAACAGTTGTCTCCAAGCTCCTGCTTAAGCAGTACATTTAGACTAAGTGACATTATGACTACAGCTCTGGAAAAGGAAAGATGCATTTCTTTAAAATTGCCTACATTTCCCAAAGATCTTTAGAATGTTTATATGGGCAATAATTCTTGAAGCTATTACGAAACCATTTCACCATCTGATGTATAGAATCACAGACCATTTAGGTTGGAAAAGACCTCCAAGATCATCAAGTCCAACCATTAACCCAGCATTGCCAAGGCCATCTCTAAGCCATATCCCCAAATGCCACATCTACATGACTTTTGAACACCTCCAGGGTTGGTGAGTCCACCACTGCCTTGGGTAGCCTCTTCCAATGCCTCAACAACTCTTTTGGTGAAGAAATTTTTTTCTAACATGCAATCTAAACCTCCTCTGGCACAACTTGCATGCCAAATCTAGGACAAGACAGCATATTTAACAACACATCTAAATGCCATATAATAGCATAAGACAAAATATGAGTGACTATAAAGCAAGACACCAGGTGGAGGTTTATCCTTGATGTTACTTCCATGAGGTGGCACCTCCAGAGGGTGTAGACAGTTTAATGGAGCCTTGACTTTAAAACAAGAGAGACCGTGTCTGATTCATTTATGTCAGCATGACTCCAGAATAACTCTTAAAACAAGCAGCACTATTTTGGACTCAGATACTTAAACTAACTTTGATTTTTGTGCTTCATTTTTTTGTTTATTACATATCTCAGTCTATTTTCACTTTTCCTGAGCAGGATATAACCAAAGGAGAAGGAAGTGTCCTTGCTGGAGGCAATCCCTCCCTGAGTCCCTCAGTGCTGCTCTAGGCAATCACCTCCCCTTTATGAACATTAATGAGAATACCAAGACAGGACCCAACAACAGACTGTAGAAACTGAGTGAGACATGCTAATCCATAATTCCAGGAAGATAGTGGAAAGCATGCCAGTGCCTCCAGAGTGCATTTGCTAAAACTCCTGTGACATACATAGCCATGCTAAAATCCAAGTTACCTTCATAAAACCGGATCTTGTCCCTTAGGATCACCATGCCTTTTGTGAGCAACTGATTCTGTAAATAAAATACAGATTACCTTTACTCAATTCCATACTCCCCTACAGCCATCATATTTCACATTTTGTTCATTCTTAACTTTAGACAGTGAAGGGGGTCTTTGATTTTTAAAATTAATCATCAAAGGATACTTGCTGTGTCCACCTTATTTTAATCATTTGGGACATTTGTGAAATGATACTATAATCACGTGCTGGTTTTAGGATAAAGGATGTATTTTGTGCAGTACAAAGTGCTTCTCAAACGTCAAATGACTGACCTACAAAACATGTACTTAGAGAAGCAGAAAGAATATTGCTTCAACAGACAGTGGTAGTTACTTCTAAAAGCCTTTCCTAGTAACTCTAGGAAGTCAACTTCACTGGTTTACTCAGGGACTTCAATTTTAAGCTAAGAAAGAACGTCTGAAACCTCATGAAAGACAGAAATGACCTACAGAAACAAAGTGACATGTTGGGCTTTCACAATTTAACTACATGGATGTACATAAAATCCAAATCCCATTAATCCGTTAATTTCAAAAACACAGAGAATTCAGGGGACATCTCTGAATGGTTTCAAGGGTCTCCAGATCATCAATTAGAGTGGACAAAATTATTTTTCTCAGTAGCATGTAACAGAATTGGATTTAAAGAAAGAAAACACAGGCCCACCTGCAGATACTCAGTGAAAAAGGATCCCAGTTCTGTTTTCAGTAATTGCCTGTATTAAAAAGAGCAAGAAAAGAACCTGTGTAATCAGCAAATCACATTAGCTGATGAAAGAGGTGCACTGCATGACAGAGGGGAAGTCACTAATAGCAAATTACTTTAGTATGAGCACAGAGACTGTCATTAATGACTAACTACAAAGAGAGCAAACACGGTCAACAATACCAAGACTAAAACCAGCGTTTTTGTGTGTTGAAAAATATCTGTTGTCATTTTAGATGGCTCAATTGCACATATGAAAGGAAAGTAAGATTTTACGAAAAGAGGATGCTTTCCATCCTATATCCATTCAGGAGACTCAAGACAGCCGAAGTCTCATATGGTTTCAATGAAAAGGCAGGTCGGAATTCAACAGTTTAGCTCTGCCTTTCACGATTACTCTACACTAAAACCTACAAAGCAATCTCAGAGAGCAATTGAGGCTCCTATGCAAAACAAAATCCCACAAACAACTCTCAAATTCAGAAACTGACTTCAACCCAGTCCATAAGCCTGTTTGCATCCAGGTAAAATTCACTACATGGTTAAAAAGCTGTGTTATTTAAATCTCACATGCTGGATGCTAGATAATACTTCTCGTCAGTCAGGTCACTATTTAAATGCATAAACGACAGCTTGGAGCTTACAGAAATGTAGCCCCAGCTGGGTTTTCTGAAAACATCTAAATCTGGCCTAAATCTCTTTTGAAAACCTGTTTGTGTGACCAAGTCAGGTCCCATGAAGAAGTGAGGTCAAATGTGACTTAAAATCTAAACACCCACTCTGATTAGAGTAATTATATGAATTATATGAATCAATAGCATGTCATCTATCCCTTTGTATTATATCTTTAACTGACAATTGTTTAATAAAATCATTTAACTAGTAAACAGAGACATCAAACCAAATCCAGTATAGCCCTATATTCCGTTAAAGTCTACAGGACCTGATTTTGATGTTTTTATAACACATGCCTCAGCACAGCCTCTTGAGATCTCCTAAAAGTTCAGGGAAGAGAGGAGCATGTCAGTCTTGAGGAGGCTGAAATATGGTATCTTGGTTTATTTACCCTTAAGCACATGTCCACACTGACCTCATAGCTCTGGAAGGTCTATGCAGAAATTAAATTAAAAAAAAAAAAAAGCAGAATGAAGAGCATTTTCAGATGCTTCTAAGCATCAAAGTCCTTTTCAGCTAGAAACTTTATTAATTTGAACAAATTATTTATGGACAAAAGTTCTGAAAGCCAGTTGAGGCATTGTCCATAGGTCTTCCATTGTCATGAAGAGCTGTTGGATCACCATCCCTCTCAGCATGTGGCTGCAATGTGTGGCAGAACACAGTCCTGGCAGCTCCCTGAGACTCCGCCCTCAGCAGTAATACTGACAAGCCCTTGGCAGGGTTTAAAAACCACCTCTCTCAAAGGCTGCTCAAGTTCCAGTGCCTTAAGAGAAGTCAAGGGGAACAAGGTTGTGACAGCCAATTTGTCACGTGTTCACTCCAAGATTTACTGTCCAATGAGGTGACTTTTTTCTAGATCATGAGTGATGACACCAAAGGTTCATGTTACTTTGAACATGTATAGACAGACCATTTTTAGGTTGAACTAACAAGAAAGTTGCAGGTTTGAATTTTCCTATGAGAGTGAAAATTTATTCTCATGTATCTCTTTGTGACACTATTTCAAAAAAATACTGGTATTTTATGCTGACAGATTTTGCTTAATTTTCTACCCTTTTCTCAAGCTAGCAGCTCCAGATGGATTCCTCACAGTCTTGAAGAGGTGATGTCAACTATCTTCTCTTTTAATATTTTAGGTTCTACTGATAAATTCTGGTATTTAGGGTCAGAAATAAAAATGTATGTTCTACTTATCCAATAGCCAGCTCTCTGATAAAACAAGATCTCACCACATTTCCATTTTTTCAGCTGAAATCAAACAACAAGCTTGTAGGTAATTATATGCACTGGACTGCACCACACCAGGCAGCACTATGCCTATGCTAACATCTCTGTTTACAGTGCAGAAGAACTGACAGCACAATTCATGCATCTTGCTTTTTGAAATCCTAAAAATACAGATATTTCAAGCTACTTAATTAATTTCTAGTGAAACAGGGAGGCCCTCAGGCCAGATCACAACTGGTGTTTGATATTCTTTGTATATACTCATTTAAAAGAGATCCACAACAAAACTGGATCCAAGACATTGCCTGCAATTTCTTTTTCCACCCTTGCTTAATTTCCTTTAAAAAAAAACAGTTAGGCTTTCAGATCCTGCATAATTTCAGTTACTGACCAGCCTTATCTAGACATGTGGACATCAGGGTGGGATCCAGGTAAAAATCTGACTAACCCTAAAAGAGATCCCTGACCAGATAGCAGATCTTATTTCAAGTACATCTGATTTTCAAGCCAGGCATTTTGCACTCATAAAGCTTCTCTATCATTGATATCAGGCCTTCATTGCCTGCTTAATGACTTAATCTATTAAGATGATAATATAAATTCCATCAAAATGTGCTAAAATAGTTCCTAACTATTTTTTCCCTGCTGCTGCTTCATTGGTTCATTTTAAAATTAACTCTTGCAACATTACTCAGAATGGAAAGTGTAATACTGCATAATAGATGTTAAATAAAGTCAAATGAAGCAAATATATGATTTCACTGGGTTTGAACTCTGGCTGCAAAAGAGGAAATGCCACTAAAATGTGCTTTGTTTGCATCATATCAGTATCCTGAAACTCAGAAAAGAGGCAGCTATAAATACTTATTAACTTTAATACAGGACATCCTGCTTCTACTGTTTTTCCTTTTCCTTCTTTTGCATTCTTGTTTTAAAAGTGGACAAAATAAACACTTTGAAATGACATATGGTACATGAAATGAAAAAGGAGAAAACACTATTTGATTGTTAATATTGCAGACATGGACCAAGAGAAAACTAAACAGTACATATACACATGGAGATTTTTATTACCAGACTTTTGACTCAATCTCCTATTAAATCTCTCAGTAAGGGCTCAGAAGAAGGAATGCATAGACCACATACTGGTGACACTCCCAGTTGTTGGGACTTTACTGTGCTTCATCAGCTTTAGCTGAGGAATTCAGGAGTTCCACCAGTGTGAGAGAAACTCAAATCCCACACTGGTTTTATTGCAATAGGGATTCTGAGGGCTGTGTATGTAATTCTTTATTTAAGGCCACTTTCTAATGCCACAGGAATGTAAGAATGGTGTCAAAAGGCTTTGGCGTAAACAAGTGGCAGCTCTTATGAGCCAAACCTAGAAGAAAAGTAAATAGTACTGCACAGATTTGTACTCACTGATGTTTTCTTAAATAATCAGGGTTCAAAGCCTCGAGATTTGTGTTCAGAAGAAGTTTTACGTATTTGTTTGCATGTATGTGACACATGGTAGTTGAATATATGTGACATTCCTGAGTCAAAACAATGGTGTGCAAATATTGTTCAAATATTTACACTTGATCTATGAGTCAACTTGGATATTCAGGGGTTTATTATGAAAAATGTTCCAGAATCTGCTCTAATTAAAGTGGTAAAGTAAAATAATTTATTTTACTGTCCTGTAACTAGTCAAAAAAGTAACTAGAACTAATATTAAACATCTACCTGAACACTTCCACACTTGAATTCCGCCCAGTGGAATCACTGAAGAGTAAGCTTATTTTCATTTCAAAAAGAGCCACCACAGGCCCAATATCATCTGGCTGGACTTTTCTGAAGATATTTTCACAATTAAAGGAACCAGTCTGGGCCAACTATCCCAGACTGGAAACCAGTCAGGCACAGATAAACCCAGAATATCTGGGTGTTCTAGGGATTTTGTCAAAATTAAATTGGGAAAGGGAATAACTAAAGATCCTATGTGAAGACAGTCAGGAAATGTAATAAGCTGTCTGTCTTTTTTAAGTGCAGATTCTTTTCCACCATCTATTTTGTAAAGCAGTGGACAAACTTCTAAAAGGAAATCTGCTACCTTGCCCTTACCAGTGAGAAGGTTCGGTAAGTAATAATAAGTGCTGAAAATGTAGTAAAATGTGAAGTGCTGTAAATCCAGATATCAGCTTATTTCTTGGTAAATTTTCTTTTCAACTGTAACTTAAATAACTCAAATGGTAGCCTTTTCACTTTTTTTTAAAGGGAGGAAAGTTCCCATTATACATCTCACTGGCCTACAGTTAGTCTGTTGCAGTCAGTATCATTACAATATGGGAAAGAAGTTGGAAACATAAACAGTGTTACTCAGGCCATGGTGTTAAGAGAACAGCTTCATAACTTTACATACACTCATGCTGTGTGGAAGGAGCAGAAGATCTAAGAGACCACCAGGCAGGACATCTTTTTTTGCCATGTCTCACTGAGTGCTTGGAGGTTTTACCTCCTCCATGGACGGAAGGGAAGCACCTGAGAGTGGCACCTCTGGAAACGGCAGTATCACTGCCCTGCTATAGGGCTGAATCACTAACGGGATGCAGGTTTTCCCTTCCTTAGTTTTAAACCAGCACATCAAGACAGACTCTGAAATAAACCCTACTGCTCAGGGCTGCATTCCTTCTGCAGAAGAAGGGATCAGCTCTCACCCACAGTGAGGTGTTGACACGCATCAGCAGCAGTGATTACTGAGGCAAAATGGACTATGCTGGTCAAAACTGCCACAGGGAGAAAAACCTTAACGCTCTGCAGAAGCCCTAAAGAGGCTGGCAAACAGTACTGTGCATCTGGCTGAGAACACCTTACATGGCAGAATCTCTTACCTGACTCCTTCATTGAGGTTGTAAAGTTCATGGTCTGGGAGACCCTTACGTTGGAATACCGCTATCACTCCATTGTGGATACTGAAAGAGGACATGAGGAGTCATTAGCACCCAGTAAGATTCGAGAAGGGTATCACCTCCACCATCAGCCTAGCATTTCTCTCTAGACACTTCAGGACCTTTTAATAGTCATAGATGATTTCCAGTACTCCATCCATCCCAGATGCCTTAAAGGAAACTACTGCCTAGAAAATAGCTAACATCTTTGAAAATCGTTCTTTTTGATTTGTTCCAACTCAGTAACTTCAACAGTTGCACAACTGAAATCAGAAATTTCAAAAACTTAGGCCTATATTTTTAAGTACTTTAAGTATGTCAACTATAACTTTTAATACATTCACATATTAAGTATATTTGAAGTATTTTAGAAGTACCGTTTTTATCTCTATGGCTCACTGCAGAGACAATTAACAGGTTCCACTGCACGGAAGTCTGTTCAAGGGAGCAGCAATCAGCTTTAGGGCTCTGAAAAGCAGGTCCAGGACCAGATCTGCCCATCCTGGAGGCACAAGGGCGTGGGGTTGTGTCTTGTGAAAAAGAGCTAAAGGTAGTCAGTATCTGTTCGTAAGGTGTCCAGGGAGAGGAAGTTTGATTCCTACTGTGGAAGAGCTTATCATAGAATCACAGGATGTCCTGGGTTGGAAAGGACCTAAAGATCATCCTGTCCCACCCCCTGCCATGGGCAGGGACACCTTCCATTACAGCAGATTGCTCCAAGACCTGTCCGACCTGGCCTTGAATGCTTCCAGGGATGGGGCAGCCACAGCTCCTCGCACCCACCCAGGGCCTCACTACCCTCACAGGGAGGAATTTCTTTCTAACATCCAATCTAAACCTACTCTCTGTCACTTTGAAGCTATTCCCCCTTCTTCTGTCACCACATATCCTCATAGAAAAGTCGTTCTCCTTCTTTCTTGTAGGCTCCCTTCAGGTGCTGGAAGACTTGGTCAGCTCTGGCCTGATTCAGGGCCAGATCCAGCTGCATGGGCTGCTCCCACTGCAAGGGGATGTCATTACAGGAGCTATGCCAGGCAGCAGCAGAAAGTGCCTCAGGAATGGCAGCATCCACATTAAACTTTCCCAGGCCCGTAAGACAGCTCCTTTCAATGCCTGCTGGGAGCAGAGGACTGGCTGGAAGGTAAACTGTTCACTGAGAGATTAAAGATTCAGGCACACAATAGCAAAGAAATGCACTATCAGAAAAGCTCAGCCACCTTCATCTAATGAAAAAGGAAACTAAAAGTGGCAGGTGAAGCATCTGACCTGCTGTGCAGAAATAAGAGATGCAAACAGAAATAAGAACCATTATCCTCTTCTCTCTTTTGTTCCTCTGAAGATGTTTCCGAGGCCTTACACACTACTGCTGCCACAGCAGTCCCGCTTTCCCCCTACATGCACAAGCATAGGCATACATTCATAATCTGACGCAGATTATTTTGGCTGGCTTATACAGACACACTCAATTTATGATTATTTGAAAATTGGCAGATAAATGTCTCTGGTATACAGTGAAATGACTTGGGTATTTTAATATTATTAGTAACATGGAAAATAAGATTAATGTAATGAATAACACAAGCAGTCTTTACACTCTTCTAATTCAGAAATAAACTTTGCAATGCTCCCTGTCAGCCTTCTGCAGAGAATGACTAAATATCTCTCCTAAAAGGCAACGTGCTCTTTCTCTTTCTCTCTGACATGCTTATTCTAAATGAGAGAGAGGTCTTCTCTCTTCAGCTTAACATGTCCATTATTATTCCTCAAAGAAATAAGAGAGAGCAAGCTTTTCTAACCAGAATTAAGGGGAACAGGTTGTGAGGAGTTGTCTATATAGCAGAACAGCATCTACATAAAACATCCTAGCAGTGAACTTTTAATCTGCCTGGGATCTCCCTTGTAGTGAGGGACAATTTCCTTGTATGGAAAACAAGTCTTGGCCTCATTAAGTTGACCACCTGTCTTTTCTTCCCAGCACAGTATTGCTTGTATGGAGGGTGCAGGCTGCAGCCCCTGCCTGCAGGTTACATGGGAATGGCACTGGGACTAATCCTCCACACTTGCTTAAGAGCAGACACAATGGAGTTGGAAGAACCAGGATGCTGTTGGTGGCCTCAGTTGGTGTCAGGATAATGAAAAGTTGGCTTATATCTTAGTTACCTTAAGCTAACGAAAAAAACAAACCCAGACCTTCCTTAAATCAACGGGTTTCTATAAAAGTGATTGTTTAAAAATCTTTGCTCAAAATGGTTCAACCTTTTTGGTGTAAAGATAATCTGAGCTGCTGCTTAGACACATAAGTCCTGCAAGATACTTGAGGTGGGTGGATCACTTTACCTGTGCCTGCAACTGCCAGGGGTGTTCTTTGGACCCTGACTTCTGGCCTGGCTGTGTTTCTTGTTTCAGTGTCCCATGTCCCGAAAAGATGAAATGAGGCTTCTTTCTGCTGTTTCAAAGCTTGTTTATTTTTCGTTCTTATCAAAGTTTCAGAGGCACAGACTGTGCTGTGACCTCCAGGAAGATGAGGGCAGAAAGGGCAATGGCTACCCAAAGCAGGTAGCTTTTATATCTATTATCAACCAGTTAGAAAACTTTATGTATCTTATTTTGTTCCCAAAACCAGTAAATATCAACCTTATTGACATGTCTCCTCTACACTAAATTCTATCTACCAATTAACAAATCACAGGAACTCATGTCAGAGAAAAAGGGAAGAGAAGGAGAAGAAAGAAGACAATGAAGAAGAAGAAGCCGACACCCTAGAATCTCCATGTTGGCTCCATATAATATATATAGCAAAACCTAAAAACTACAACTACACACTCTGTGGTACACTAAGCAATCATCTCCTCATTTCTTTGGTGCTCTCAGCTCACCCAGAAGTGGGGGTAAATGCTCCCACAAGCTTGGTTCACAGGCCAAGCCTTTTTTGAGGAGCTCTGAGGGTAAAACAAACACCCAGAGGAGCAGGAAAAGTTCCCAGGCTTTTCCTGGACTCCAACATGCAACCAGCTTTCTTTGAGGCTTAAGTCAGTAATGTACATAATTAAACTTATATTGAAATAGTTAACCTGAACTGAAAATGCCTTGTAAACTCTCTTATGTAACTCTTTTACAACATGAAAGTTAATAATGGGTGCACTCATGCACTAATATTATTGTGAACACCTTCCCTGCAGTTGCTTTGTGTATAAGTGTGTGCACTGCAGGAAAACAAAAAAGAGCCCTGTAGAGCCCAAAAAACTCTACAGAGCAGGCTCACTGGAGCAGGGGAAATCAGGATGAGAAAATTAAAGAGATAAGGTTTTTTGGGGTGTTGCCTTTAGAATGACAACAAAATGTAATATGGCTCCAGCAATGTATTGTATTTATCTATCCCACGGTACCTACAGATTGCCGAAGGAAAACTACCTACAACCAAGGCAGCATTCACAGCCACAAAAATCAACTCAGCAGCCTAAGAAACTTTACTTCTTTTGAAAGACAACTCATTCCACATTTGACTGAACCTCCTGAGGAAGAGGTGGTTCCAGCTGTCCAAAACATGGGGGATGGCAGCTCCAGCACACACAGCACAGACTTTCCCCACCATTAACTTCACCATGAAGGGATCTGGAAGGTGTAAATCCCTGGAGCACAGAGCTGGATGCTTGCTGATGGCACTCCCAACCAGCCCAACAGCGCCAGGGTCAAGGTGGGCAGGATGCAGTGGATTATTCTGATTTTTGCATAGTATCAATCAATAGGCTACTGCCCACAGAGCTCAATACCACCAAAAAGTACATTTCTCCTGAGTTGCTATTTGTCCATCCAGACACCACTGGCATGGGAGCCTGGCTCCCTCTAGTACCACCCTGTTCTTTTACTGACATCTGGAAGCCAAGAAGGAAAAACTATTGCAACTAGAATGGTCTTCTGCCAGCTCAGAATCAGTGTGGCCACAGAGATGAAGAACAACTCCAAAGATGGGCTTTCAAGTCATTTAAGTCCTGACCTCCTGTGTGTTTCAACCATGGCCATGGCCCTCCCAGCTTGGCATTTCCAGGCAAAGCATCAGGACTAGCCAATGTCGACATTCCGTAAACATTACACAGATAATTTTGGTTCTCTAAAGGAGTCACTGCCTTTGGGTGCAAACAGCAGAGGTGAAAATACCACAGTGATTTTTACGTAGTGTTTGCAAATTCTCCCATTCTCAAAGCTCCACGTGAAGTCCACAAGAAAAAACAATGCTGTGCGAATAAACAAACTTTGTGACTATCTGGTGTCACAATGGCAGTTAAAGACAAAGACAAAGACAACATTTACACTTTCAAAAGGGACTAAATTAGTTAGGGCAAATTTCCTCTGCACAGTTACATGAACAGCTAATTAACAATAATTAACCTGATATACTTGCATCAAAACCTTCTTGAAAACACCCTTGCTCCAGAGTAAAATATCATTATTCTGAATTATCTTAATCCAATTGGGAAGAACCAATTTTCAGCACAGCTTCAATCCAGCTGCAACTCCACCAGCTTTCCATGAGGCCTTGACCCTTTCAAAATAAGCTTGCAGATGCTAGTTCATTTATGTTCCTGGAATTTCTACCCAAGGTAAGGCAACCAAGAAAGAGGGATAGGCTGCAATTAAGCACTTGGTCATATAAGTGAAAATAAGCTGGTCTGGAAAACTCCCTCTTCAAAGAATTTGGGAGGCATTAGTTCACTCACTTCCCCAACTATAATCACTGCTTTTACATACCAAGAAATTGAGACAGGTAAGGGGACTTCCCAGAGGTGTTACTAAGAGTTAATATCTCTACGGTCTGTAGGACAAAGAAGACTGGTTTCCTGCATTCAAGGAAGTATAAGTTATTCTGAAGGGCTACAAGGAGCAGCAATTCCCCACTACCACCACCATATTCTGTTACTGTAGTCATGGCTGGAAAATGCTCCATGGAGCACTGGTGACTGGGCCAGTGGAAAGTCTCCTTCACCAGCTCTGTCCTCCCTCCCATCTCACAGTGAGACTCTGTATGCACTGCGGTGAACATAGAGTGTCAAGCACTCCACAGAGGACTTCAAATAAAAGGTCAGGAAAAAAAGGGGGATCCTCAGACAGGCAGAAATATTTCAAAATATTTCTAAATAACACTGAATAAAAGAAATAAAATTTCCAAGTAGAAGTCATAGAAAAATATGCTGGTCTGGAATATTTTCTCCACTGGAAAAAACACTCAAATTAGAAGACGAAATATGGTTTTCATGGCTGTAAAAGTTATTTTACAGCAAGTTGTTGTGCTTATTACAACCTTGTAAAAAATTAGCCCAGGCCATAAAATCCTTTCTGACTCAGAATGTCTTACTACTGATCTCACTAATGTAACAAGCAACTTACCAGTTTTCTTCATTTTTTCTTTGCTATCTCCTACTCCTTCATGTCTCTGTGAATTTTCCCTATGTTCTTACATCAAAGAGGATCTAAGAGCCTTTGACTAGAGACTTTCCCAGAGCACAACGCAGACAGTATCAGCTCCTGACTAGGCAGTCTGTGCTAGCTCAGTCAGAATGAAAACCTCACCATGGATTTTATTTGGCCTGAGTGGGCCCCCCTGGCTTGTGAGCTCAAGATTAAAACCCCTGGGTTTCTCAGTCCAATTGGTTTAGTCAGCATTCAGCCCTTATTTTTTGCCTGAAGTAGAAATGGAGGTTGTGGGGGGAGTAAAAGAACTGAAGACAGTGCTAGTGAAAAAATCAAAACTATTTTAATCCAATGCAAATTCTGTGAGCTGTAATGAAGTGTATTGTTCTGCTATGTTGCTGTTGGTTGCTAGTTAACTGCACTGACAGTGTTTTGCTGCACAGATCTGAAAAAGCAAGCTCTGAAAAAGCCATGATATAAAGTCTCATTTGCCTAATAGCAGACAGCAACTTGGTACCAATTTCCTTTTGATGTAACAGTGCTGAGAGGCTTCACGGCATTTTAGTTCAGAACTGAAGGGAAGTCATCAGGGAGGAAGTGACCTTCCTTGCTGTCGCAGTGTTACATTCCCCTGGTACGCTGAATTAGGCTCCTTCAGGTTGTCCTCCCCTGGAGTCACAATGAAGAATTCTTTCAGTCTGAGCTGAGACTGGTGTGAAGGGGGCAGAGGTGGCAGAGGGGACATCACTGGGCCACAATGGCCACACACAGGACAAGTGCAGAGGGGCAGCTGTGCATCCTCCCCCTCCTCCGAAAATGCCCGCAGTGATAGAGCTACTGTCCTGCAAAAGACCTCACCAGCAGCACTTCAGCTTTTCAGTCCCTGGCATGGCCAGGCAGCATCCTTCCTCTGCCTCAAAGATCTGCCATTCAGCAGGGGATCAGCCAGTTTGTGTGGGTCCAAACCTCTTGTGGGTTGTGCTTCAACTCTCCCCACTTCAGTTCTCATGAACTTGATTCGAAGCTTTTTGAAAAGCAGATACACACATGCCACACCGAGGCACAGCTGCTAACTTCAGGCAAGAAAACAGCACACATTTAAATATAGATCAGCCAGGCTTGGTGAGAGGGGAGAGCTCTTCTGGTGCATTTTGACTTCCTTGATCAGCAAGCTCTTATGCTTACATAGAATGAAACAACATAAGCAATCCTTTGGTTTGGAGGGAAGAATATTCTTGTAAACCAAAGTATGCAAAGTGTCCTATGCTGAGTAGTTTCAATTTTGCAGCACAAAAATGAAAGAAATTCCACAGTCCAAGATTTAAAAAACCCAGATAAGATTTCTGGTGAGTCAAACTTTAGATGTCCCGCAACATTACAGTCTCCCCAGGAGAGATGAACACAGATTCCCTCCAGACCAGACCCTGCTATGTATGATAAGATGGGCATGCACTGGTGATAGGCAGCAGCTACAGTGGATAATTTCGTAACCCATCTAAATCAGTATCATTTAAGACCTGTCCTTCCTCAGGATAAAGGCCCAGTTTTACAGCCTGTAGAATATCTGAGTTTCTTGAAAAGCAACAGATGATACAGGCTCTTTCGGAGCCTGAAAGAGGAATTACCCTCACTCTCACTCAGAAGAAAGCCTTGCTCTGTTAAATAAGAAATAAAGGGCTTTCCCTAAGCCCATGCAGTGCAAGCAGCTCGTATCTGCAATATTTGCCCTAGCTCTGGGCAGCTGTTAACGTAAGCACACCATTCCCACTAGACTTGCACCCACACAACAGCCCCACCAGTGTTCCCAGGCGTTTCAGGGGAACCTGCCATCAAAAAGGACAGCCCGGCAATCCAGGCACTGGGTAAAGGCAACCCAGGGGTGGAAAGCACAGTTAGGTCTGAGTTCATGGAAAGCAGCAAGAGGACAACTTACAGACACCTATTCAAGGAACAGGCAATGGGACAGTTGTTTAATTGTTTGGATGAAACATGCAGATGCCCAGCTTATTGATTGGCAAGCACTTCTGGCCAGAGCTGTACCTGTCCTGTTCACGTTAAAAGTAACAAACTCTTGCTTCATCTCAATTAGGAAAATCCTCTAGTTTGAATATCAGCAGCCCCAAGCCTGGAACTCTCTCAGTCTCCCAGCAAGCCTGGTACCTGACCTGCTCTCCATTCGCATCTGCCTCTACAGCTCCCTCCCCACATGCAAGAACTGGAAAAGCTAACCTCTGCCAACAAAAGCTGTCAGCACACCGTGACAAAAAGGCTCTGGGGACTCTATTCTGTCACCTTGATTCACATCCAGGAATCTCTTACTCCCTGCTCCTTCCCTTAGGGCTACTGGCCAAATAAAGTCCCAACTGGCACAACTCAAGGTGGTCCAAACTACCCTTGAACTACCATCACCATCCATCCACACATCACATACAACTCAGGGTCATAAAAACAGCATGACATTTGAGCAGAAACTCAGTCTCTTTTGTGATCAGCATAGTTTCAGAGTTTAGTGCACTGTTGGCATTCAACAATTAATTCTTAATACAGACATGAAACCACAAATCAAGTGGTGAGAAGGACAGAAGATATGATATTTTATATATTTCAGCTTTCTCAGATCTTTAGCAAATGTGTCTGTAGTTCACTGGTATTTTTCTTCCTACAGTTGTACCACATTCAATTATAAAATACTACAAATGATACTTTCCAAGCTGTGATCCAGAAGGTGACATTTCATTTTCAAAAATGACCTAAGAATTTAATTCCTGACAATTTAGAGACTTAGGCTCATCTTGTAAGATTGTCACCAAAATGGACATTAACATGCTTTCTGAATAGCTGAGCTAATTGACATATTCACAACAAAATTTTTGCATAGGTTTTCTTGTAAAACAGCCACAGAATTCAAATGTATAAACACAATAAAGAAAACAATCAGGGTTTATTTCCCCTGTCCAAAGTGCAGGTGTTTGCATGTGTACATACACACGCGCACACATCTATTTGTACTAACATGAGTAAATTTAGTAGACTTTGTCATAACTATATCAACTACCAGCAATAGCCATAGATATGCAAATAAAAAGTATGTATTTTAATAGTTGTGCACATGCAATTTTTTAATAAAACAACCTAAGCCAAATAAACTTTGAATAAGAATATCTACATACACACAAAGATGTATTTGTAGCTGGACCCCGTGAAACAAGTCGTCGTCTGTCACTAAGAAGGCTGAAGGGAAGGCAGGGAAAGCTCTTTGTTATCAGCCTTCAGAGAAAGATTAAGAGCAAGGGGAAAAAAGCCACTTCTGTGTTTATCCGAGCGGGAGCTCCAGTGCCTTGTGAGCCTGCCGAGGTGGGCGGCAGGCAGCCCAGCCTGCAGAGCAGCCACTCATATGTCAATCCCATTGCAGGAGCATGGGGAGAATGCCAGGAGCCAGCACACTGTGTGATCTTACCTGTTCCAGGTAGCATTGGAGCAGGCCCGGCGCTGCTGGGTCCCCCGCTCATCCAAGGCTGCCTGCTCTCTCTTGCCCAGATCACTGAGGCTGGGCGAACTCATGAACTTCAACCTGCGAAGAGTCCTCATGGTCAAATGTGTGTTTGTGCGTGGCAGCTACAGATACACCATCCTGTTTACACACATACACACGCAGCTGGAGCAGCGGCAGCAGCAGCAGCAGTGCGAGCAGTTCCCTCCGTTTGCTGTTCAAAAAAGAAACTTAAAAAAAAAAGAAGAGAGAACCAGTCTCTACAGAGCACACCTCTGCCAGCAAGAAAACAAACCTTTAATCAGATCAACTCTGACGTCATCAACTGTGGTTAATAATTTCTCCAGTGCTTTCAAAAAATAAGTGAAACTTCTGGCTGCTGCTACAGCACATTGAAGGGGCCCCTCATAACCACAGCTGTCCCAAAAGTTAGGGCTTCCCCTCCCTGTGTCCCAGGAATCTTGCTCAGCACTGCAGTGCTCCACCTGTCATGGGAATTGCTTGGCTCCTCCAGCAGCTTGGAGGAGTCTTGCAGCATTTCCCAACCTCTCCCCCCTCTTTCTGCACTCATAAATGAAAATGAAACTGGAGGGCAACAGACAGGAAAAAAAACAAACAACAAACCCAAGCAACCAATACTGACACACTGAGACTTTACTGAAAAGTTTCATAACTGCCTGCGCCCTGCCATGTTATGACACTGAACACACACATTCTCACTCATACAACCACATCACACCCTCAGAGGCTCCTCTGGCTCAAAGCCTCACATAAAGGATTCAAAAGCAACATAACTGCAGAATGAAAAGTGCTGGTCTGGGGTTTAGCATTTTGAGGAATTTTTGGTGGTGCGCAAAGAGCCAGATGCTTTGTCTTTCTCTGCTTTTTATTGGTTTTATTTTTAAATTGAGGTAACAGCTGCACAACTCAGGGCATACTTAGTTTCTACAAAAGCCCCGGGTGTCTCATCTTCAAAGCAAAAATGTTCTTTCTCTCTCTGATTGCAGCAGTGGAGCTGAAGGATATGCTGCTACAAGACTCCACCCCAGGCTTAGTTTGTTGTCACTTATTTGCAGCTCTGTTTTAAATCCAGGAGTGCCTGGCTAATCTTCTGGTCTAGTTTGCAATAGACTGAGCCAGAACATAAGAACTGCTCTTCTGTTGCTACAGCATTGAAAAGCCACAAAGGCTCCTTGCAGCTCCTCCCACTCACTGCAAAGGGGCTGCAATAGAAGAACTTATCCTCCTTTTTTTTCTTCCTGTTTTCTACTTGACTCTTTTCATCTGTGACAGCCTGTTGTCTAGATTCAGGCTATAACTGGATTTGTTGGTGTCCAAATAACATGGCAAAGCTTACATGACAGGAAAACTCAATTTCTCACAAAGAGCTCTACCCTATGTGCATCATATACTGATATATTTTGGTAAAAAACAATTCCTCTCACTATTCAACCAAGGTCAGATAAGATTATTGTATATAAATATTTACTTCCAAAATTTTTATTTGGTGTTACCTCCATGGGAATCAATTGCAGAACTACTTAGAGAAATAAATCTGGTTTTACCTTGTCCCAGTTTTAGCCATAGTGGTTTTATCCAGTTGCTTGAATTAGCATTGTGTTAATTGCCCTTCCCACACCAAAATTCTCAAATATAAAAAGGAGCATCACAGTAGATAGCATGTAACATTTCACTTTGGAAGGGACCTGCAGCTCCCTATCTAAACTATGGACAAAGACATTGCTATTCCGTCTCTTCCAGATGTTTAAGTCCTTCAAACAAACAACAATCCACTATGTATATGGCAGCAAAAGGAAAACAAACACAACTATATATATAGCCGTATTTTAAGGGATGAGATGTCTTCTATAGCATACAAATGAGGGAGCAAACACAGCTCCAGCAGAACACTGCTTTGTCCAAACAGGATGAAGGGCACTCCATCTCTGTGAACAATATAGCTGGGGAGAGCAGGCAAACACAACTTGCTCTAAGCTTCTGCAAAGGGCTCAGACAAAATGTTAAGTGGAACAACTAGTTAGATAAACAAGTGGCAATATAATTCCCTCTAATTTAATGTTCCACCTACCTTAGTTGCTCTTCTGCTTCTCACTTTGTTTGAATTTGATAGGTTTTGCAAAATGTCATTATACTGGATTAAACCCCTGGATTTTTTAAATCTTTGGTTCTGTCTGTATGGTGAAATACTACACCTGTAGAAGTCATTCTATTTATATGCCACCACATCAAGCTCAGTTACTAGTAATAGAGTCAACGCATGGACCAAAAACATGGGTGAGCCAGGACTCCAATCTCCTGAAAAATTTGTAACAGGAAACAGGCTTTCTCTACACTCCTTTCTCCTTCCAGTGATTACACCAATCAAATTTTGATTCATGATAAAATAAGTAATTTTCAACAAGGGCTACCTCCACCCATAATTGCAGAGTAATAGTTCATATTTATACCGGGCTGTGAGTCCTTGACTTCGCGTCATTCATTAACTTGGCCTAGGCAGCTCTTGGGTATGAAGGGAGAAGATAAAATCTGCACTTCAGCATTAAGAGTGAAGGAGAGGGGTGGTGTGACTTGCTCAGGCTATCATGAGCCTCACTCACCATGAGCAGGTGGCAGAGACATCAGGAGATCCTGGACCTCTGTTTCTCGTTCCAGCAGAGGAACAAGTGAATGCTGCAGGGAATAGGCAGCTGGGCATTCCTGGGGCCTGGGTGAGCAGACGGCAATGCAGGAGATAGAGCTCCTCAGAAGGGCTTGTGCTGCGCCTGTGCTTCTGCAGCCCCTGGTGAAGAGGCACTGCTCCCAGAGTGGCTCGGCAGCACAGATTGGTCACCACTGGCCATGGAGAGGGATGAGAGCACTGCTGGACTAACTAGGAGGGAGGGGAAGACAGGGGATTGGGAGAAGCCCTCCCATAGGCTCAGTAAGGAGCATTACAAGCTTCTTAAATACAACCACTGCACTCAGCACAATCACAGAGCTGAGATTGTAAAGTACTGGTAGGTTAATTCACTTAAACCCAGCATGGCGTACATGGTGCTAATATCACTATTTAGCTCACACGAAACCTGCAGCTCAAAGGTTAAGTAGTTTAATCCAAGCCACACAACTACCTCAGTGAGGAAGGCACTACCAGCCTTAGCTCCTTCATCTTCCCCTTCAACATTTCTCCTGGTAAAAACAGGCCTGTCTCTCCTAGAAAGAATACTTTGATCTGTGGGGCCCACATCCTGTGGGTGACTAAACAGCAAGGTCCCAGAGCTGCCACAGTGCCAGAGTCGTAGAGGAATTTCTGCTCACCTGGACTTACCTCTATCTCAAGGCCTAAAAGAATATACAGGTAGATAAATGCAAGCTAGAAGTTGAAGACAATTAGGCTTTTACTAGAAAATCATGTTAACATACAGATCCAGGACCTTGTATGAAAAAATGCTTTTAAAACCACAAGGGTAACTCCACAGTTACCTCCTGATATGCCAGGGATGTCTGCGACATTCTTGCTGGGACCTGTGGTTTAAAGACTATTGCTGTCCCCATAAAACATTAGAAAAAAAATCCAGGCAGTCCTCCCCAAGCATACACTTGGTTTCAAAAGAATGAGATTTGCTGTAAAAAAAAAAGAAAGAATCTTACATTTTATCTACCCAATGTTATGTTAATTTTTACAGTATGAATGTGTTGTCTACTTACAAGTTTCTTTTTGACCATGATGAAAGGGAAAAAGAATAAAAAGTAATGTTAACAATGAGGAACATTAAGAAATTCACAACATATGAAATTCATAATAAAGCTGTGACTGCTCTAGGTCAACGTGTTTCACACTACACCACTCTGCTACTTCAAAGCCAGGTGAGCACTGCAGTGGTATCCATACCAGTGGAAACATATAAACAGTAAGGGAATTTTCCATCTCAGCTTTACTCACCATTCAGACTTTGCCATGAAACTAAACAACTCAATAAATAAAAATTTTAATTGGAAAAAAAAAAAAAAAGCCACCCACTACTTCACTTTATCTCCCTATCTTTTTTGGAGAAGAAAGCAGAACTTCCTATAGTGATGTTGAGTGGTATACACTCTGCAACCAAAGAAGAGAATGGTAAAGTATCTATGGCAGAAACGAGTTAAAAACTTCCCTAGACAAATGCATTTTAGTTTTTCATAAACTACACCACAAAACTTAGGGCATGCCTTGACATATGCCAGAGATCAGGAATCACTCTTCTGACAGAACACTTCTTAAAGGCACAGCACATCCTGCCACACCAGCAGACGAGGGGCAAAGTGGAAAGGAAAGAGATGCAACCATCAGGAAAATATAAAGGGAAATGAAGTTGTATGACTTATGACTCATCAATTCCTTTGCTATAGTATCTACATAAAGCTTCTTTATCATTAGAAAACAAAGAATAAAGAGAGTAAAGAAGTATGAAACCAAACAGAGTCTATTTACATACTCCTCCATCCCACTGACTCAATGCAACCTCTAGAGATAAAGGCATTCTCAAAGATGCCTTTTGGTTTATTGAAGTTAGTCCTCGGACACCCTTGGTTTTGCTAGTCCTTTATCTTATTTCTGTCCCCTCCACAGCCAAGCACTGATTTTTAAGAGAGGACTCGGCCCTACTTAGACATCTCAACCTTTGGAACACCTCCTGTACTTCTGCATCCTGTGACCAACCATGCCCGCATGACCACAGCTGCCCCCCTTTGGACAATGCTGGGCTTTCCGCCCTTCACCTCCATGTGGGATTGACACGTGGCATTTGTCTTTTGTGACAAAGAAATGCTCATGACAGTATCTCCTTCCTAAGTAACCACAAGGTGACACCCAGGAAGAACTCTGAATAGCACTAGAAAGGGATGCTCTGCCCCTGTCGCCACTTCTGCAGTTAATAATCCATCCTGCAAAGCTTCAGACCTGACCTTCACACAACCCACAGCTGCTGCAGTTCCACTGCCTGTCTCAGAGACACACTGGCTTCCACCAAACATGGCCATCCATGTCCTGGCAACCTGCAGATGACCAGGGCCCATTTCCTGGACCTTCCCTTCCAGAAGTTTTTCAGTGTGAGGCAGAGCAGCCTGAGTGTGCCTACAAGATTTTCTCAGCAAAGAGACCTGCAGCTGAGCAAAGAACCATCCAGAGTGCAGCAACCATCCAACTCCAGTTTCTTCTCACAGTCTGCTGATGGATGACATTTATTACCTGTATACTAAGCTCCTCAGCCTCCTGACCTTGCTCCCTTCCTGCTTCTCCTTCACCCTTTGCTTTTGTACTCCCTCTTCATTTTTTGTCTTTCTTGGCTAGCTAATTCTTCCTCGGCAGTTCTTAAATATAAAGGGAAAGGAAAATAGTTGGTACTAACAGTACCTGCAAACCACTCTTCAGTTGGCTCTCAGGGAATTAAGGCTTCAATTTGTCTGCTTGCACTGTGAGCTCTTCTTTACCCTTTTCACTTTGGGGGTTCACTTCATTCTTCAGCCAGCAAAACAGGGCCCCAAGATCAGATACAGACCCCCAGTCCCCAGCATAATTTAACATAGATCGTGAATTGTGCAATACCTGCTGAAAGCATCCATGAAATCCCACCCCCATTGTCAGCAGTAGTTTTTGGTTTTATAGAGCACAGCAGTATAAGCAGTTCTTAATATACAGTAGACAGCTAAATCTTTTTTTTCTTGTTCTTCAGGACAAAGGCATTAGGAGAGAATTAGGACAGGAATAGGCCTGTTACACCCCCATCCAAAATATCAAGATTTCCATGATACATCAATTCTCCTGGCTTGTAGCATTGTTCCTTGTTATCTCCGTAAAGGTTCTGGCAATCAAATACAGTGCAGCGGTCCAAAAAAACACATTGGTTCTGCTGCAGGAAGTGAGGACCAGTGCTCTGGACTTTAGAACCTGTGGCATTACGACCTTCCACTCACATGCCCCCAGGAAAGGAGATGGGGTTCTGAGTGCCAAACGTACCTGTTTCAGATATTACTGTAGCCCACTCAGTGAATTAACAACCCATTGTAACCAGTGTATACTCCAAGACAAGCTCACAACTTTGCTCTAAAATGGAAGTCAAATCTTTAATTTTGATTTAGAAAGTAAGGTCCCAAGACTTCAGATCAATAAGTAAATCAAACATTTAAAATACTTGGTGCTCTTATTACAAGATCATGAGATAGTGGAAAATTATTCTTACAAAGTAACTGAGCTTGTAATATACATGATTTTTTCCCTTCCTGAGCTCTATGTGAATTCTTTCCTAAACTGCCTATCTTGCATAATTTTAATTGGATCCCAGAACACCATGACCTTGATGCAGCAGCTACAGTGCTGTCTTCTACAGTTATATATGGTACAGCACCTTCCAAATCTGTGAACTCTGAGAGATCAGAAGTGTGTGCTGCACGGTGCTATTTTTCTTATATCCAAACATTTCTGAATCAAGATCTTCCAAGAAGGCTCTGATTGCCTTGGAAGGTCACCAAGAAAAAGAACCCACTTCAGTAACTCACTGGGTTTCTAATGAACTGCACTGCTGGCCAGCTGTTAGTTACAAGTAATATCTTGTCCTTCTCTCAAAGCCGTGATATCGCTTGTGTAATGTTCTCTCTGAGCACGGCTAGAAACTGCGCCTTGAGATTACTGTCCCCTCTTGTGCCTAATTCAGGGAGGTCACTTCAGGCCCAAGCAATGTAAGGAGCCAGCTCTGCAAACTTGGGGCACCTTTGACTCTGGTGGTATTACACTGCTGTTATTTCCTTCGTACTCTAGCTCTTTGGAACAAATCCAGTACCCCTGCAAGAATCACAAAAGCCTGGTGTTCAATACAAATGGATCCTTTTAGAATATTCATCATTCTCCCTTTGGCTCAGAAAGAAAGGATATCTTTCTGAATGGAAAAATTGCCAGAGAGATCTAAAAGACAATCCAAAATTGCAACATCTACCTGTGCACTTGGACTCCACAGCACTCAGTGTGATGGAACTTTCATAGGAACTTAAAAATGGGGATTTTTTGCCATCCTTCACACACATGCTGAGACAGTCCCCGCAGATCAAGATATTGGGCAGTGGAAACAGCAAGAGTATAAAAAGCCTTAATTGCACAAATTATTTTACACTTGTACCTTTAAATCTTCATTGCACCAGGTCATCAGGTCCAGTACTATGATGACCTCTCAGTATGTATCACATTCTTAGTGTTTTATCAGGATGCTCTGGGAAATAATTTATCTCAAAGGGCAGAGTGATGGATTTTCCAAACCACAGCAAGGTTTGGGAAAACTCTTCACTGTCACTGCAGCTCATTAGCCAGTCTCAGTCTTCAATCAGACACAATATGACATCAACATTTGAGTTATTACCTAGGAGGAATGCCTCATTATCAAGGAGGTAAAGCACATTCCATTACATTTCCTCACAGAAAACATTTTTTTCCCCACAACTAGATACTTCATAAAGGTACTTCTTCTCTTAAGTCAGCATGAACACCAGCCTCCTCAAGCTACTGGGGGATGCAGTGGAAGAACAAAGGAGTCATTCAGAAGATCTGTGTGTCTTCATAATGGTTATGGTATCTCCCTTGTCTCTCTCTCCTGATGAGTCCTGCCATTTAATAATTTCAAATTATCTATTTTCCAGACTTGGGCTATAGTAAACTTTACACTGCAAAACAGTTCTAGCTCTCTCAAGGCATGCTCTTTGGGTTTTTTTGGGGGGTTCCCCTCACAAAACTGCTGGAACCATAAACATTTTAGGCTTCTGCGACCTCTGAGCCGTCCAGGGTCTTCCAGGCTGGCTGCTCTAGGGCCAGCAGTTTTAAAGACCACTCGGACTGAGCTCCAACACTCTGAAACTGAAAAGCTGAGGAACTTAATTTGAGCAAGGCTCCCAGATGTTCTGCTGGGATCCTGGTACAAAAAGCAATGATTCCAGAATGCACAATTCCTTCATACAGACAGCTGTAGGCCAGGCAGTCCCAGGCTTGCAGCCAGCACTTGTGTGAACTGCTTCCTGTGGAGCATGCTCTGTTTTAGGAATATCATCAGAAAAAAGAAATAAACTGAAAACCTCTAATGAGTGGAGAAGCCTGTAAGATACACATTCAAACCTCTGTCTCAAGTCCTTTTGAGATACTTTAGTCTTTACAAAGAGGTTTACACCAAACCTCACCAACTTGACATCTTCACGGTGAGGGAAGGATCATGGGAGGATGGACAAAGCTTGGTCCTGTGGAAAAACTGCAGCCTTTGCTCACCTTGATTCTTAAAACCTGGCAAAACCATTTGTGTCAACATAATTTTTCTAAGATTTTATTTCAGGCCCATCTGTGCAAGGTTTGAACACAACGACACCTGGAAGAGCAGCTGGGCTGGGGCTGTGTCACCTCAGGTGAGTGAGGAGGGAGCCCTGAAAACAACCATGTAAAACACAAACACGCGCATCCTAGGATATTGCTTCTAACTACATTTTAACTCTTTGACTGAGCCCCTTACAGGGTGAAACAGCTTAACTCCCACAAAGGTTTATAAATAAACAGCTGTTTGTCATATGTGGGTTTTTTAATAGAAGATGTCCCTCTTTGGGTTTTCCAGCTGGCATGGAAGGGGCAGTGGTTGCTGGGCAAACACAACAGGAATCTCTGGTACCCTCCTCCCCTAAGCAGCTCCAGGGAGCAGCCCAGTGAAACCTGGGGCCAGCATCCCTCCTTGGTATGAAACACTTCCCACGGGACACTCTGTGTCCCTGGCAAACAAACAGAACCTCCTTGCCTTGCAGTTTGGCTCTGTCCTCCACATATGGAACACAGAGTTTCTCCACCACAGTTCTCATACATACCTGCAGTATGTACCTTACAGACACCGTAAGTCTTCCAGTTTTTGCTGTGTCTTTAAAGCTTTAGTCCCTGCTGTGATATTTTGTTGCTTTTAAATTGCAGAGGCATCAGGCAGAAGATCAAAAAAGGGGAAAAAATGTTTCTTTTTTTTCCCCACAGACTCAGAATGGTCAGAATTAGAATTAATTTTATCCTGTGTAATGTTTTGGCTTGGTTCATATTTATTCAAAGTGAGTTCACACATTTTTAGTGGCAGAAACAAAAGGTCATTAAACCAGTCAATTCTCTCTCTCCTAAAAGGGGTGAATCCCTTCTAGGGAGTGAATCATCAGTGTACGGAAAGAAAAGAAAATGCAAAAATACCTTCGGTGGAACTGTAATCATAGCTATGTGCAATTACAAAATGCACAAGGGGGCTTCGGATGCCATTTGTTTGCATTAATTTTTAGGTCATCTGTTAAATTGGATTGATGAACAAAGGGGAAAAAAATTAAACCAAAACTTTTATTTTCTTGCTAAAAATAAATAAATAAATCAGTCTTACTTTCTGCAGTGTTTGTCTATGCAGCACAAACATTTGAGCAGACTGGAGGAGCCAGGGAGGAGGACAGTGAAAGGACTTAAATCACTTTTTCATAAAGTAAATTTAAAATGATCCTGGCCCTCATCTAATACTCCACGTTAAAAAGGAAGTATGGCCATGTATATATGTCCATGTCATTATGTTGGTTTTATTAGTCATCTGTTACAGAGACTGGTTCCAAGAGAAAGCTTCGGATCCAGTTCTGAACTCTCTGAGGAAGGAGAGTATTCAGAATTGAACTTTTGATTACAACCGGCATAAAGATAATTTGAATCCAGGTTTTTGGTTCCAAAACCAAATTGAATTGACTGAATTTGGATTTCCTTGATTTGTTTCATACAAGAATTTAGTATGTTAGTTGAAACATAAACACATCTAAACTTATTCTGCTGGAAAAAAACAGAAAGTTTCAGTGTTTTTTTATGGTAGCATATTGCTTCCTATCTAATGCTTTCACCAAAACATCTTCTTGGTTCAAATGCTTTGAAGCATTCTTTATAAAAACGCAAAAGGCTTTCCAACTTATTCCTGGTACCCAGTAGTGTTAAAAAAACCCCAAAACAACAAACCAATAAAAACAGTACAGAAGCCTTTATTTTAAAGGCTGAATTCTTAATAGTGTTTACCTGTCCTTCCTTATGAGAGGGACTAAACTTTTGTAGTCAAAACCAAAGGCATCCAAAACTATTAGATACTTTAGGACCTAGTTGAAAGGTTTAATGAAAATATAATCAGGAACCACTTGCATTTCACACTTATCTTAGACCTTTATCAAGAAATGCTATCTAGTTATCAATGTCAGGCCTTGAAACAGCTAGAAGTCCCATTTCAGTTCAAATGTAGAATACAAGTTCTAAAGACATTATAAAAAAACCAACCAATTTTCAAGCCTGTATCACGATTTTTTTTTTTTTTTAAGCCTTATTTTGGTAATCCTCATCATTTAACTTTTGGAGGATTATTCAGACCTCAGTGACGTGACCTGAAAATGGAAGAGGAATGATAGGTACTACTTTTACCTTTCTTTACTTACCACAAAATTAAATGTAATAAATATAAGACTTAAGCTGTTATATGGTAGAATTACTTCACATAGTATTAACAGGTAGATCTATAGATAGAATATTTATTCTTGTAT
Organism: Vireo altiloquus; assembly: GCA_013396875.1. Lineage (NCBI taxonomy): Eukaryota > Metazoa > Chordata > Aves > Passeriformes > Vireonidae > Vireo > Vireo altiloquus. Next base: position 64,013 of record VZRF01015254.1, on the reverse strand, counting down.
CTATGCTTTATTACTGCCTGTATTAATGAGATGGAAAATAAGTAAAGGAACAAAAACTGGAAATAGCATTTGAATTACTTTCCTCCTTTTGATTAAATTCTCCATAAGAGCTATGAAGAGAGACAAGACACGCATGACCACAGTAACAGCAGTATAGTGGCCTGGGAGGTCAGGACTGGAAGGTGCATTTAAGACACTCTTGAGATAAAGTTCTGTCATTCCAGTTTGGTCTTCCATTTTTTTTAAGCTCATTCAGCTCCAGCTACTAGAAAATGTACAGGAAAATCCAGATCTCATTCTGTAACTGCTGGAGAAAACTGAGCAAATTCAGGGTACAATGCATTGTATCCTTTAAAGGATATTTCAGCCTGGTTAGGAAAGTCATGCTGGAGATATGCCTGTTCTCTCCGCTAGCTAGAAGAAGACTGTATGTGAGTAGTTATTAGATATGGTATTCCAAGCTGTAAATACCTAAAATTAGATGACATATATGTCATCCCCCAGTCTCTTTTTGCCAGAGTGATCACAATACAAGTGTAAATCATCTGGCATCTAGTTAAAGAATGTTTAATTTCCTCAAGTACATACTCTGACCTGGGATGAAGAAATCTTCAAGAGCTATCACTGGTTTACAAAGTCAGCTGGTATTTCAAGTTGGGAGATATTAAATTAGTATTTCCAGGAGAATCTGCTGCTGACCAAAGGAATTGAGGGATTGAGAGAAAAAAGGACAAAGGCTTTCATGAGGCAGCCTCAACAGAAAGACTGGCTAAGAACATCTTCTGGCTAGGGAATCAAATGAAATTTTAAGGATACTTCAGCTCAGAGTAACACCCTCCGGCAGTGAACAAGAGTTGAACAATAAATGAAAATACTGCCAGGTTCTTGTCGTTGTATTTGGAGAAAGAGAAAAAGGGAGCAAACAAAGAGTTACAATTTTGCCAGGAATTCCCATAATTACTTTAAAAATGAGTGCTCCTCTGCTGTGACACAGTAAACCTTGCTAACCTCCTTTATGATTTCAACGTTATCCTACTGACTTCTGCAAATGTGTCACTTTGCCATTTCTGATTGGCCCTGACATGCCAAGGCTTCTGTATGTGCTGTATTTGAAACCTGTGACATTTCCATGGAATAATACAGGATACATCCAGAATGTAAAATCTATGTACAAACATTTACAAAGGCTGTGGCCTGCAGATGTAAACTAATGGGGGCCTGAAGCCTTCAATACCTGCTTCCTATGGCCCCTGTTACAGTATGGCCAGACTCCTAAGATCTTTAAATTATAGCATACTACAATGAGGAGCAAGTAATACTCTAATAACAAAAATATGCTGGAATACAAAATTTGAATATAATAAAGTTGTAGGCATTGCTTACTGTACTGTCAGCAAAGTAATGCATTTTTGCAAAGAAAAATACCCAAGTGATTATAAAATACTGGGTTTGCAGTGGGAAGGCAGTGATTTTTCATAAGACATTGATATTTCCAGTCAGCAGTCTGTCAGGGTGGTGGTAAGTTGCTCGAGGCATAATGTTTAATAATGTCTCCTCGCATGGTGGGAACTCTGATCTGACTGTCCACCATAGTAAGGTTAGATATTACATGGCAATCTATAAACAGTTTATAATAGGATAGTTTGCAAATGCTCCACTAAGAACAAGGTAGAGTTTACACGTCTCTGAGTTATCTATGTCTTTACTCTGAGTTATTTAGAATATCAAGAATAAAAAGTTTAACGATGAACAAACCAAAGATGAATTGTACGCAGTGAACTTTTAAAATATTTCAGTGAAGCATGAAAGCAGCTTTTAGTTCTGCTGGCAGTGGCTGAATCCTCCTAGGAGCTGTATTTGGAACTGCAGCTGAGAGAACTCACGTTTGGTAGCAGATTAGTTGGTAGACTGTTAATTTAGCTAAGAGCAGATGTAGGTATTTGGTTTAGGGAGGGTTGTAAAGTTCAGGAGCAGATATTTTCTGGGTGTGCTTGAAATAATGCAAGCAGAGGTACCAAGGATTTCCTGCCTGAGTAATTCTTCCCTCATCTTTTCCAGATGAATCACTTGTGAAGAGAAAAGCAATGCCCATACTCCTCATGACTTGAGACTATCAAGTTCCCATTGTACAATACCCCTCTCTGCTACTGACATCCTTAACTCACATGTCAGGGAATCCAGAGCGGCAATACCTAAACAGCACTATGGAAATCCTAAGGGAAGAAAGGTGCAGCACAAGTAAAAATTAGTCTCATTTTTCTCACTTTGAAACATCTGTGCCCAGTTTACAGAACAAGATAAATTCGACTGTAGGTTTCAGCCTTGCACACATCCCTGGAAGTGTTTAAGGCCAGGATGGACAGGGCTTGGAGCAACATGCTCTAGTGGAAGGTATCCCTGCCCATGGCAGGGGAATTGGAACAAGATGGTTCTCAAGGTCCCTTCCAACCCAACACTCTGACTATGATTAGAGCCATGCAAGGTTCTGGCAAACTGTAGTTCATAGGGGACCATTTACTCCTGCAGCCTGGGATAAAGTAACACTGTAGGAAAATCCAGCTACCACTGCAATGAAGTAGCATAGAACAGGAATTCCCACCATTCCCACTCCATACATATTGAGAAGAAAGAATGCATTACTACCAAGTAAATCAAAATAGAAGTTTTCAAGAGCCAACCCTTTAGAAAAGACCTCTTTCCTTAAAAAACACAGGAAAATCGCCAAAGCCATGGCAGAGGTTAGATTGCAGTTTGGTGATATAGTAAATAAATCTCTATATGTTCAGAATGAAAATTCTTTTGCAGGAGGGAACTGGCAATTTGTTGACAATTGTTTTCTGAGAAAATTTCTAAGTTGCTTTAAAAAAAACAAGAGTTCCTGCATGGGATGATAATGTTAAAAGGAAAACAGAACAACATCAAAGACAAAGTAAGCACATTTACTTTCCTGTCACATAAATGCACTTGCACACCACCATACACACTCTCCTTTGATGATTAGCATTTAACTAAAGTGATTTCGAGAAGTCATTAAAATGTTCTTCTTCCTGAAAACCTTGAATCTCAAACACTAATCCAATTCTAAGAATGAATATTAAGTGTTTGCCCAGGCCACCTGCAGAAAAGCTGCAGCTGTGTAAGACATTCCTACAGCTCAGCTGTTCAGTGTCCCTTCTTGCCACACCCACATATACATCAATCATGTATGGGTCATTTGAGAATCCCTCATTGCTTTAGCGCACAGCCAGCCAGAGAGGCTGAATCTGTTTCTGCAACACTGATGGAGATCTTGGCAAACAGCAGCTGAATGCCCTCATTCAGCTTGAAGGCGCTGTGGTGGGTGACACCCCAGCTCTTCCATCACCCACTCTGGCTCTCCTCTTCAGGGCTTTTTTCCTCAAGGACATAAAGTTATTTCGAGGCTCCTCTCAGATAGCAACAATTCAAGCAATTTTCTATATTGCTTGCTCACAATCCTGATTCAGCAGTAAATAGATTCCCAGCTGAAAGTTCATGCACAGTATTTTTTAAGCTGCTTTAAAGCTAGGTAAATGCAGACGGACATGCACTGATGCTATAGACTCCAAAGTACTGCACTATTATTCAGGTATTTTCCTGTGGCAGAAAATACAGACATTTTGGAGGAGAGATGTTAACCCTGCTGAGTCCAACAAAACAAACTCTCCAGGTGTCTGAATTTGGAAGCATTTTCCAGTTGCAATCAGTATTGCAGAAACATTGTGCTTACCTGCTAAAGGAAGAAGAAAACAGGACTGAATAGTAAACAGGGGAGACTCTGCATCAGGTTTCCAAGAGTCAACATGAAAATTCTTGACAGAATTCTTTGATATAAACTGGTTGAAAAAAGTCAGGCCCTTGCAAAAACATCAGCTCTGCAAAGAAAGATGAACAAAAGAGTAGTGTTGTAAATATTGCTATTCTACAATAAATTTCTAGAGTACACTAATAAACCCATACTGACACACACGGAAATAAAATAAGCACAATAATCAGTGCAGTTCTACCTCATTGCTAACTCAAATCTTTCTTCTTGCACTTTTCCCTTTTCTGGTTTTTGTTCTTTATGGGGAGCAATTCATTGGCACCAATATTAAAAGCTATACTTATCTCTAAAGAAGGCAGGAGAGTTTCCAGGGGCACAGACAGTGCAAGCAGATCTGTTCCAGCATTAAAGAGGTGACAGAAAAAGGTTTGTAACATGCTGCATGATCTACTGTGATCAGCTTTGAAGAGCAGATGTCCTGGAAAGCCCAGGGAAGTCTTAAATGCATCATTTAGAAATAGTGGGAATTCTTTCTTTAGGGCTTCAAATGATGGGTGCAATATCACTGCCTGCCCTGGGCCAGTCTTGAAGTGTCCCTCTGACGTGACTATAAACACAGTTAACAACTCCACGTGGATAAACTGGCGCAGCACAGAATAAAGAATTATGTAGCTTCTAACCCCAACATAAACACCTTCATAATTTAAAGATTATTATTGCAAATAACTGGTCAATAAATATAGCACACTATTAGGAAAATCATATGTGTGTGTGTGTATATATATATATATACACATAAATACATACATACATATATATACCATACACACAGATACACAGTGGTATTCACATGCATACACATTCTGAGTATAGTTCTTCATGCCTTGCACTTTGTACAGTCATTAGTACCAGCTCTAACACACTGCTAAATTTAACTTAAAATACATAGAAGTCCTTTATGGTTTAGTTCATCCAGGGTATAAACCACTCTTGGTTTTGTTTTGTGACTTTGCATACACACTTTGCAAGGATGTGACTGCATGTGTTTAAAAATATGTATTTTAAAGTTAATCTTTCCTGTGCTTGAGAGAAATAAATAATCCCCTTACACTCTCACTTTCGTCTGCTCTGCAGGTATCAGCTTCATTCTGTTACCACTTATTTCAGGCGAACTTAAGAGGTGTTAGCTTAAGCCAGAGTGTTGGGCAAAGCTGGACATTTTGCCCACAATGCTTTCAGGAGCACAAACACAAGGAGCTCAGCAGAGAGCTGCAGTACTGGAGAAATCACTCTCAGCTTGGAGGCTGCAGAGCTTTGAACGGGTGTCCTGAGCACCTGGGCCGAGGTAGGGAAAGCAACCTCTCAGCAGCATGTGGGAGATAACACATGAACAAAACTGACATGAGGGATGCGGTGCAAAAACACAAGGTACAAACATAGTCACGCCAGAGCAACAACTCCTGTGGACACACCTGGACATTGCATGAGTATCTGAAAAACTGCTCTAATTATATGAGAAATCCCACTGATGTGTTTAGGCCTGAGCAGCAAGCCTCAACCAGAGTTGACTTACAAGATGACACTGAGCAATATGTGACTAACACCATCAGCATTATTTAGCTAAAAATAGATTAGTAAGATGCTTATGCCAGCTGTTTAACACCAAACCGGCTCCTTTAGAAACTTTCACATAACCTTGTGTAGTTTTCTGCAAGAAATGTATCATTTTAAGAAATTTCCTGAGATGAATAAAGACTTGTTTGTAGGATATTTTACAGGAACCCCTCCCAGCCGAGGCCTGGGCTCTGGTCAAGCCCTGGCCCTGGCTGGTCAGGAAGTGTGCCATCCGATCCAGGAGTCTCTGTGCTAGAAATATAATCAAGTCACTTCAACTTGCTGATTTGGGCCTATAAAATCTGGACCCACTTTCGGGGTGAATTTGGAGACTTCACCTATGAGTGGATGCACCGTGTAGGATTGTGCTGGGAAGGGTTCTCCAGGTCCTTGCTGCGAAACGGGGCTCCCTAGCGACTGCAGACTCTGGATGATGGTAAAGTGTTTAGGCAGTTGGTGATGTATCTTTCTCAATCACTATCCTTTCTCTTCTATAGTAAATATTAAGCGCATTACTTTGCTTATTTTTGCTTGTTGCTAAAGCTAAGCATGTAATTTTACTGTATGTATCATTTTACTTTTGTGTTGCCTTAATATTTGTAGTAAAATAAGACCATTCTTTCCATTGGTCTGTGTCCTTTAAACCACCCCACCAATTGGCAGAACACCCACTGATTTCAGACAGTATTGTCGACAGAGAGCAAAATAATAGTGTTGGGGTTTTAGAAGTTCCCCCGTCCTTTCTTTTTCCCTAAAGGAATTTTCCCCCATGTCTTGTTGCTAAGGAACAAATTGCTGGGCACTTAAGAGAAATAAAGGGGACTGGCCACAGGGGGAAGGTCCAGCTAGCTGCCCTCTTTGCCTGGAGTTTCTCACTGGGCAGAGATGCCGCGTGAGATTGGAACTGGAGGGGAAGCAGGGCACAGCCTGGCTCGTGGTGCTCTGGCATCCGGAGGGGAGAGACAGAGGCTGCCCTGCCCACCGCTCCTCTGCTGATGCCGCTGCTTTCTGCTGATGCCGCTGCTTTCTGCCGCTGCCGCTGCTTCGGCTTTCTGCTGCTTCTGCTGCTGTTCCTGCTGCTGCTGTGGCTGCTGCTGCTGTGAGTTTTTTGCTACACTGTAGCCGCGGCACCCCCTGCCTGCCGAGACGTCCGGAGGTCCTGCTGCAGCTCCGGAGTTTGGTACATCTCATCTACAACCCGGGATTTGGGTCCATCTCTCCTGCTCCAGCCTGCTGTTCCCGAGGTCCCTCTGCCCTCACAGGGTTTGTGCAGTGACTTCCCCTCCGCCATCACCGCGTGGTGCCGAGCTCGCTCCGCAGCGCCCCCTGCAGCCGCGGGGGAACATCGCACCCGCCCTGCTCACCGGGAGAGGCTGCTCTGGGTCTGCTCTGTTTGCTATCATTGCCACAGTTACCGCTGCTTGTTTGCCTTGTTAGATATATCCATTAGTAAAGAACTGTTATTCCTACTCCTCATATCTTTGCCTGAAAGCCCTTTAATTTCAAAATTATAATAATTTGGAGGGAAGGGGGTTACATCTTCTATTCCAAGGGAGGCTCCTGCCCTCCTTAGCAGACACCTGTCTTTCAAAACAAGACAAATAGCTAAGTGGCTCTCAAAAAATGAAGTCCTTATGGGTATGAAAATAGTGTTTTGCTTGGAGAACCTGCTACGACATTTCTTTGCTAGCAGATTTTTAGAAGTCCTCCATTTTGCCTACAGCCAGTGATAATTTGATCAGCCAGGATAATAAACCTACATCATAGTGCTAATCTTTAGGATTTGAGGGGATAATTTCAAAATAAAACTCCACTGCCCTTTTCACGTAAACTGACCTAACTTTGATGATTAAAGCTCAGCTATTCCATCAATGGAAGCATGAGGTATAAATTATAAGGGCTTTTTAACTTGTGAAATACATTTATCTTGCTTTGATCTAATGTTTGGTATATCCTAAACTACGTATAAGGTCAGGAGAAAAAGAGAATGCCTAAAAAAAACCCCAACCCATGATGCTGTTTTACAGAAGTTCCAGGAGACTGTGATTACGTATTCCTTTCTCCAGTTGAACAATCGGTGCATTCTTTGGCAGATAAAGCAAATAAAGCATTAATTTGTCATCAAGTATTGATGCCATCCCTTAAACCAGCATTTTCCAGAAGCAGAATTTCAGATTGCATGACCATTTTCTTGGGCACACATTGCTGGCCCACCCCTCCACTCCAGGGAAAGCAGCAACACAAGGCTTTCAGAAGAATCCCTGCTAATGACCCAAAATTACCATAAGGCTGTAGAGCTTTGGAGACCTCCTGACCAGCACGGAAAGAAACATGACTCCAGAGCTTTTTGGACCATAAAGCTGCCACAAAATCCAGAGTCATCTCAAACTGAGCCACAGGGCAGTACAATTTCCAGGTAAATTCTACATATGAGGCAGAGGAAAAGATATAGTGTGGTTACTGATGCTGTTTGGGAATTTGTTCAAAACCAAAATGTTACTCTTGGCAGAGATGTTATTGGACATGCAATGTTATATGTATTCAAAAATAAAGGGCAAACCACAGGATCATTCCTCACAAGCGCATTACAAATAATACAACTGTCCTCCTTTTCTAAGTGACTGTATTTTGAAATTAATTTATTTGTGTGGGTGAAATTGATTTCTCATACAACATGAACTTGCTCAGTGAAGGGAATGTCAGTTCCTCCTCAATACTGACAACAAGAACTGCTGTAAATCAGTATTTCAGTGCAGCTGACAAAAGTTGCCCCACTTATCATCTATTGCTCAGCCAGCTACAGCCTGAGAAATTGGTCACACAGACTCTAATTCTAGCTGTTACTGTGGATGTCTTTCAATTCAGCATGAGTGGCCAGCAAATAATGAATGCATCATTACAATGACTGCATTCAACAAAGGTGCAAGCCAAGAATCAAAGCTCTGCCTGCAAATGGTGATTGCAATTAAACTCCAATCAGCCTGGCAAGCTGATGTGATCTGGGTATACAGTGTTAAAACCTACTGTGGCTCTATTATGGACCTTTTCCTACTGCGAAATTTTAATTTGGGGCTGCAGTGACAGGGCAGTGTATTAATGGCTGAAGACTGAAAAGGCCTTGGTCACTACTTACAAAATTTTGCAAGCTCAATCAACCACAAGTGTGGAAAAAAGTGCATGGGAAGAGTGAAGTGAAAAGACATCAATAAAAAATGCACCATCCATACTCTTGGCTTTATTCTTCAAGTTACATGCGTGTAGATTTTCCTTCGGACTAGCTGAGCTTTATTTCAATGGCCTTTTGTACTCCTAGCATTCTCCTCCCCTTCCATTTAACTAGTCAGCCTACAGCTGGAACCACATGGTTCAGCCTATGCTTGGCTTCCCAAGCACCATGGCTCACTCTTCTTTTAAACCTGTGAAAGACTTTTTCTTCTCTTTTTTTACCAGAGATAAAAAGATGACAGTATGTCTTCGGGGCATTACATCCCTGATCTTTCTCTACATCACTTTAATGGAATAAAGTTCTTACTACAAATTCAAATTATAACTAAAGGATGAATTCTGATGAGTTCTGGCTAGGGAAGAAGATAGAGAAGCCCCTGTTGACTTACCCTAGGGCAACATTTTACCTCAGACAAATAATTAAATTGTTTTTAAGGCTGACATTTTATAGCAGATTGTTTTTCTGCTGACAGCCTGTTTCTGCTCCCGTTGCTGCCTGTATTGCTGACTTTCTTTTCTGCTGCATTAGTGACACTTAATCTGCTTTTATATCTCTGAGGACATAAACTAATGAAGATAGAAACCTAAAGGAAATAATTCTCCTGAAAATCCTTTGTGTTACTCTTAAAAGAAGCCCAATGAAAAAGCTATAGAAAGCTCTGCATTAAAAAGTGTCGAATTTAACTCTGGAGACAAAGAGAAAGCTAGAATGTACTAAAAACAAAAATGAAAATTTAAAAGACTGATTACAGGATTAACATGGTCTAAAAGCATCAAAATATCCCCCATTGTATCTCAGATTGTGACTTTTTCAATACTCAAAGCTCCTACTTTAAAACTCTCTTCACACTCACAGCTGCAGGAATTCATATTTAGAATCACTCTCACTCTTCACTTCCCACAGAGTGATTCTTAAATGTAAGGACTAATTGATCACAGAGACAATCATGCACAGATCCCTGCCAGCTGCTTACATGGGTGAGAGTGGTGATGTTCCACTTTGCAGAGAGCACCTAGTGAACTGCATTTCACAGCACCCCAAGTTAAATTCATATTCAGCTAAGTGAAAACATCTTGCAAGCAAAGCTTCCAAATGCAACTGCATCACTGCCAGAATTTTCACACTGAAAGCAGGCTGTGAATTTAATCCTGGAGGGAGAAGAGCAACACATTTTTCAAGGGGTAAACTACAATTTAACAAAACATTAAAAATACATCGTGATGGCAATGTTCCTCAAATTCATAAATGTCTTTATAGAGTGATATTTTTAAATCTTTCTGCACTGCCTTAGCTCTGCCTTAATGAAAATCACAGAAAAATACTGAACCTTTTCAGCAGGAAAAGACTAGAAAATCCTATTCATAGTGTGCATAATTTGAAGTTAAATTCACTTTTGATGTATTAGTGCCTCGGTTTACAGGCTGCCCATTTACAAGTCTCACATGAAAGTCAACATCCCACAGTGATTTCAATAAAACATTAAAGCTTCAGGTTAACTCAAGGGGAAGAGTTCTTGGATGGGCAGGTGCAACATAACTAGACACTAAAACTTCCCTTTGAACTCTCCATGGGCTTTTTCAGGACAAAACAGAAACGTCTCTTCTTAACTTCTATTAAAGCATTTGAACTTACAAATTTTTGAAGTAAGCATTTGAAGGGTTTTACTGATAGAGCATGAAGTGAGTGTAAACAAGGTCATTTTGTAAGAATTTCACTTGAGAACCCACTGGGTCTCCTTTGCTGGCTAGCTGCTCTAGAAACCTCGCAGGTAAGAACTGTCAACTGCTTTACCCCTGCATTTGAAAACTGAACAAATACATGCAGGATTTTTTGTGCAGCAGCCTAACGCTACCTCTGCAGCAACACCT
>VZRF01015254.1:0-53481 GCA_013396875.1 Vireo altiloquus | reverse complement strand
AAAAAAAAAAAAAAAGGCAGCATTCTACTTCATCTTCCTTTGCTTTTGACTGAAATGCCAGCATTTCTTATTGGCTTCCTTCTTCATTCCAAAGAACAGTGGGAGGCGGGAAAACAAAAAGGAAACATGTCAATTTGTCCTCATATTTATAAGCAATTCCTGCACGGTGGGGAGGTCCTGCCCAGAGTCATCCTCACTCAGTGAGCCCAGTGCTCAGCCTGTCTGCCAAGGTGTCAGACCACACGTAGAAAACATTTCCAGGAATAGCGGCTTCCTATTAAGAACAATAGCAACCCTCTAAGGAGATTAAGACAGTGATGGATCCTGGGCAACTTGGACTCACAGCCAGCTTAGAGAAACAAATCTTACCCTTCTCATCCAAGCTACCACTCCCAGCACAGCCAGCAGCAAGCAAGCTTTGAAAGGCGCATGAAAAGAGGGGGAGAGAGGCACCTGACAGCAGAGCAGAGCCAAGAGTGACTTCCAGTGCAGCAGAAATTTATAGTCTGCATGGCAAAAAGGAGTTACAACATCAAAACCCACAAATCCCCTTGACGACTTGTCTCTTTTCACAGTTCTGTAGACTTTGCTGAACATGCTCTAAGGATCACCAAGGTTATCATGAACATCTCTACTTAAACCACCAGGCTTCTAGCACAGCACCTTTCAGGAATACACCTCTCTCATGTCTATTTTCAGAGCAGAGCTGGGCTTACTTACTTCTATGGTGGCGATCACAGAGCCTGACAATGCCAGCAATGGCACCAGATAGAGGTGTATGCAGAACCTGTAGTGGAGTTTTACAAGAGATGCTCACAAGGCCCCAGTGGCAAACAAAAACTGTGAGTAGATGGCAAAAGGAATGGAAAACACTGTTATTCTTAATTTCCAGTGGCCACTATCACTACAGGGAAACTTTAAAAAAAAAGAAAAAGTAAAAATAGTTCAATCCTTACCGTGATGAATCCTGAAAACAGAGGTAATAGTCACTTGCATTTAATAGTATGAGGAAAACAGGAAAAAAAATTAAGTAGGCAGTTCATCCTAAGCTCATTAGAGATGGCTTTCAAGTGTGCAAAGAGAAATTAAAGAAACGATGCTGCTACTATCCCTTCTGCCCCTTCTCCTGCCCTACCAATACAAGGATGGCCAACAGGCTGCGTTTCACTGTTGCTGTGTAAATCCATTGGTGTCAGCTCTGCTGCCAAGGGAGGTGAAACTTGGCTGAAGCTGCCAGATGCAATACTAAGATACTTTCTGCTCCAGCAGCCTTGCAGATTTTGAAGAAAGGCAGCAAATAGCTGGAGGCAGCAACTTCTTATATTTCCTCTGACATTTCTATCACATTCTCAGATTCTGACTCTGCATGAGATGGCAGCTGCTTAGTCAAGAGTTTCCCCAGGAAATCCAGAAATATGAGAACACAGCCTGCATCTGGTGCCATTCTCAGAGCACACACTGCTGCCTCAACCCCTTGAGAATAACAGGAGAAAAGTATATAAAATAAGCTTTTGCCTCCTCTCCAGTGAGGATGATATGCCTGCACATCAGAGGATAAATTACTGTGGGAGAAGACAGAGCAGGTCTCTCATTTCTTAGTTCACAAAGTCTGGGGAGATGTAAGTATAGAGCTTGGACTTAAACAGAGGTTAGCAAGTTCATGGCTCCATTGATCCTCCACAACTGAAACTAGCCAGAGGCTGGGTAAGCCGTGCACCAAACCAGGGACTTGGTGTGCTGGAGGCAGTATGTAGGGAAAGGTTTTGTGAGAAATAAACTAACAAAAAAAAAAGAAGAGCTAAAGAGAAGTATCACAAAAAGCACCTGGATTCAACTCAGCTATCTTTTTGTGCTCCTGCCATCACTAATTTATAATCCTATACTGCAAATACATGTGACATAAAGACTGCCATCCCATCATGATTTCTCTGAACAGTTATAAGAGACCATATTCAGATTTTCAGTAATGACTCAGTTGCAGAGCTATTCTCAGGGATTAACAACTGCCTGAATGGTCCTTCAGGCTCAGAAAGGGACACTTGCCAGTGACTCATCTCTGGAAAACCTCTATCATCATTAGTAACAGCAGGAGAGAAATATCCAAAATTGTGTTCTGCTGAATATTTTTTTTTAGATTGAGTACACAAGGTATTCTTCTATTGATGTCAACAGTACTGGATCACAAGGCAGGTTGTCATGAGACCACCTCAAAGACCCTGTGGCACTGGGAGACGGGAAGCAAACTCCACATTCCCTGCACTGGGTGAACTCCTCAGATACGTCTTGAGTTGAGATTTCAACAAAGGTATTTCCAGCCGTTCACAAAAGCACACTACACCTTTGCAATTTTTGTGTCTGTTACCTTGCAGTTCATGCTTGCCTGTTTTCCACATCACTTGATGCAAAGAACATTTTCTTCACAATTAAAAGGAGGGCATCTTCCACATATTCCTGGTGCTGGGACTCTCAGAAACTGTGCAGCCCTGGGTAGCAGACAGACCCTGAGCTAATGAAGCATTTAAACACATCCTTAACTAATTTTAAGCGCAGTAGTAGTACCACTGCAACTCCAACTGGCCATTCCCCTTTTTTTCTAGATAACCTATCAATGTTCCAAAACTGTGCTTCGAAGATACAGGATTTGATCCAGAAAAAGCATGTTTGCCAAAATGTTTGGCTTCCAAATTCTAAAAGAGTCTCTGAAGAGAAGTGTGAAATGGGAGGGAAAGGATTCTTAAGGTTTTCAAGCAGCTAGAGGCTTTGCCTAGGGGTAGATTTTATGACCAGGCTATTTAGTAGTATTAATCTTCAGCAATTTGTGTTCACAACACAAGTCATTCGGCTGTCTGCACTAAGTGGAGAGACAGCAACCTGTCAATGGCAGAGCAGCTGGATCACTACAAGCAGATAGATGGCAAGGATGCAGCTCAATTCTTTCCTCCCTTTATTTCCCTCCTAGCATCTTCTTTTCTCCAAACCCCCTCTCCTCCCCAGTTCTTTTGGCAGGGGGTGAGGAGATCTACTTGGACTTCAGTGTGCTTAAAGAATAAATTATATGTTTGATCTAATTACTTCCTGAGTCTCTGTAGTAGCAATCTGTCCTTATCCCAGACAGAAAGCAACTGCTGTTGCACAGCTGGTCTGGCATCAGCAGTGTTGGCAGATGAACAGCAGGCAGGTGTGATGTCAGTTTGGCTCACCAGCTCCAAAGAAAGGAAGAAATTTCTGCCTGTTGCAGAAGGGAGTGTGATTTGGAAGCTGTTCCTGCAGAATGGCTCGTGGTTTAATCAGAAGAAATCCTAATGGACAAGTCCACTAATTCTTGGATTGTGCCAGTTGGCACTGGGCATTTATTGGAGGACTGAAGGAGGCTCTTAGATCCTCACTGGCATCTAGCTGCCATGGTTGTGGACATACAAACACGAATGCCTCATGATTATCTTGAAGGTAAGCCTGGTATTCGATGAATTAAAGATAAATAACCTTACCACAAAAAGAAGGTAATAAAAGTACCCAAAAGAACCCAAATTCATCAATATAAAGAACAACCCAAGACTTCTTCCCCTATTGAGGTGGTCAACAGTTGGCCTGAAGGCCTCACAGTAATAATTAATCCCATTTTATAACTACCTGCTTTATAACTGAAATAATTAAGACATAACTGAAATTATAAGTACCTCGACCAGTAGATTATGTAACCTGACCAGTAAGGACAGTTGGGATTGTTGGACAGCAGGCCTAGACTGCTGAAGCTGAGATCAGCTATTGGCTGACTGAGCAGGTACCAATCAAGAGCCAGCATGCGGACCCCCAAATCTATATAAGGAACAGAGAGATCAAAAAAGACAGCTGTTGTGCATGAGCTTAGGTGTGTCATGCTGCATTCCTGCCTCCGACATCAAAGCGACATCTGGTGGCCCCCTATGTGATACAACACGCGGCCACGGATATTGCGGGGAGGCAGAGGGCAGTGGGAATTGCTGCCTGCAGCCGGTAAGGCTGCGGAGATCGGTGGGGATAGCCGCGGGGCAGCGGGGATTATTGCCGGCAGCCAGTAGGGCTGCAGAACACAACGGAAAAGGCCATGGAATCCCGGCAGAGCAGTGGATTTGGCTGCGGAAGTGGGTCTGGACCCCCTCCCATTTTTGGGAGTAGAAGATGCCGCCGGGGAAGAAAAATATGGGACTGTGGGCCTCGGTACACAAAGACCCCGTCCTCAAGGTATGGACTGCTCTTTATGAGAAACGGGGAATAACATATGAAGAGCAGGCTTTACCGGCCCTGCTGACATGGTCCAAAAAATATGGACTTTATGCAACCGAAGACACCACTCTAGATTCAAAAACTTGGGAGTGGGTTGGCAAGTGTATAATCAAAGTGGCCTCTATGGCGGATGAAACAGCCATCCACGTGATAAAATCCTGGAGGCTCATAGTGCACTTGATAAGGCAGTTATAAGCGTCACATGAGGAGGAGGAAGGGACACTACGAGCACTGCCAACTGAGGCCGGCAGCGAGGAAAGCGCAGTGGGAGGCATGGGCACTGCAACAGGCGCACGAGGGAGAAGGACAGGCGAAGCAGCTGCGCAAAATCGAGCTGCCGCTCTGTGCAGGGACGTTTCCCCATGGGAGCATCCCGCGGCTGTGTGGGGCTGCTCCACTGGCTCGTGCCGGGGCGTCTCTTCCGGGGGACATCCCACAGCCAAGCAGAGCGGCTCCTCCGGCTCGTACCGGGACGTCTCACCCGAGAGACATCCCGTGGCCGGGCAGGGCAGCGCCGGTGGCTTGTGCCGGGACGTTTCCCCGGAGGAGCGTCCCGTGGCTGAGCGGGACAGCTCCGCCGGCTCGTACTGGGGCACCTCGCCCTGGGAGCATCCCACAGCCACGCAAAGCAGCACCGCTTGCTTGCGCTGGGGCACACCAACAGCAGAACACGTTGGTAGCACCAAAACCCTACCCAACCGCAGTAAAGCTGTACGTTGCCACTGTAAAGCCGTGCCCAGCTGCTGTGGGGCCGTGCATGGCCGGTGTGGAGAGGTGCCGAGTGCCCCTAACCGACCATGTGAGCAGCACGTGCTGGAGCCACCACCATCCTGCGTCACCACGGACGCGCTTGGACAACCTTATCCTGATACCCACAGAGAGACCACAGCCACCGCTACGCTGCTGAGATCTACTCCTGATCTGGTCAGCCTCTGGAGAAAGGTAAAGCGAGCGGCAATTGAGAGTGGGGATTATGAAACAGCAGAGAATGGATGCACCCATAACAGATGACTGGGAGCCAGGTGTGTCCACCCTGCTTTACATCCTGCTTGGGACCAGAGACAACATCTCTGGGGAGAACTTCCAGCAAACATCGTGGATCAGTGAAATAGATAACACGCGCAATTGACATATGACAACCTAGGATTTTCAAGACGGCTTTTCAAGGATTTTTTATCCATCTTAGGACATGGAAGATATTTAATATGAGGACTTGAGTAATTTATCCTAATGAGTCAAAACCCGACTTAGACAAGTTGTTTGGGTACCCACTATTCTAAAGTTAAAAGGTTTCTTGTTTATGGAGTTAAGGTGTTAAATTGTAACTTTTCAGTCATAAGCCAGTGCGTACCACTTTTAAGAGTCCATATTGCTCAATAGGTGATACTATTGACTGCTCTTGGATTGGATTGTTGTTTCCCAATGATACAAAGAAATACATCACCTGCCTAAGGGAGCTAGGCCTGTTGAGTCAGGTAGAAAGGTCAAGGTTTTTTAATGGTGTCATCATGAATATATTTTACATAGTCCTGTGTTTGTCACCCTGTTTCCAAGGGCCCTGCAGACAGGATGACAGATACTGCTCTTGTATTTTAAAAACAAAAAGGGGGAATTATTGTAGAGGTCAACAGTTGGCCTGAAGGCCTCACAGTAATAATTAATCCCATTTTATAACTATCTGCTTTATAACTGAAATAATTAAGACATAACTGAAATTATAAGTACCTCGACCAGTAGATTATGTAACCTGACCAGTAAGGACAGTTGGAACTGTTGGACAGCAGGCCTAGACTGCTGAAGCTGAGATCAACTAGTGGTTGACTGAGCAGGTAGCAATAGGTCCAACCAATCAGGAGCCAGCATGTGGACCCCCAAATCTATATAAGGAACGGAGAGTTCAATGAAGACGGCTGTTGTGCATGAGCTTAGGTGTGTCATGTTGCATTCCTGCCTCCGACATCAAAGCAACATTCCCCATTCTCCTTCTGCTTCACTTGATGAAGCAACAAGTTCTCTTGGACCACCCAACAGGTTGCCAACTTGTTCTACACAATTTTCAGCTTTTTAAAATAAAACCCTTTTCAGTCTGGGTGGTGGTGTCTTTTGCTTCCCCATTTTCATTTGCCAGGTTGGTCTCGGAGACTTTCATTGTCATGTTGCCATTCCTACCAAAATTTTCAAGACCA
The DNA here is from genome assembly GCA_013396875.1 of Vireo altiloquus. NCBI lineage: Eukaryota > Metazoa > Chordata > Aves > Passeriformes > Vireonidae > Vireo > Vireo altiloquus. The sequence continues at coordinate 47,032 of VZRF01015254.1, read as the reverse complement.
TTGAAATTTTTGCATGCTAATGGATGGATGAGTTTGTTTCCACCAAAGGAAGAGTTATGACCTCCTGAGAGAACACAGGTCTCCTACTACTAACAAAGCACTGTGAGCTTTGGGAGCCTGTACTAAGGCACATAGACAAAAAAGACACTCAGTCTCAAGCATCAGCCTCTCAAAATAGAGGAAAAGAGCTGATAGAAAAACAATACTGAGCAATTTAAAGGTGAACATTTTGGAGACTAACACATTATCTAAGCTCACAGGAACCCTCCAGCTCTGCCAAAACAGTTAAATGGATTTAACTAAACCAGTCTAAGCTTCTGCTTGGACACTGTCACCCTATGCCAAAAGATCCCTTAGTGCGTGCAAGCAGGACGGCTAAAGCAATCGCCAGCCCAGGGGTCCCTCCTGCCTGGGCAGAAGAGGAGCAGCCACAGCAGAACTAAGACAGCCACCCTCAATGAAGCACCTCCCATCCACGTGTTAACCTGAGCTTTCTGATTTTACCTCAACTGGTTCTGTTCTGCTAACCAGACACATGCAAGACTAACTCCTGGCAAAGGGGCACTACCAAACAGCCAATGCAAAAGGGACTCTCCATATTTTAACTGGAAGCAGTAGTCTGCAAAGTTGATGGCAGTGCAGCACCTTTGCTGTGCTTTATCTGAGTCATCCATCAAAAGCCTCAGTACAATTTTCTGATGGGGCAAGAAGAACACAAACCTATGAGCTTTTTAAACACTAGTTCCACAGCCCTGTTGCAAGTAGGTAACAACGCTGTGCAAGTAATAGGAGCCATTTAAAACCTGAATAAAACTGCTTCTTCAACAAAAAATTATACAGTTAAAGAGTTTTCAAGCTTCCATGAAAACAGAGGAAACACTGGAGATCCAATATGACAAGTAACTAAAGAGCAACACGATTTAGATTTTAGATCCAGTGGCACAACCTAACTGGAAGATCTTGCTACATATGAAAGCAAACTCTGGAAAATCTTAAAAAATTACAGTAGCAAAAATTAGGTGATAACTGAAGAGGAGGAAGAATCGGGGTATCAAGGTATACTGTGGAGCTTGTTGAATCTGTGATGGTGGACAATAACAACCAGAAAGAGCTCTAACCTTCACCAAACACTATCATCCAACCTCCAATGAATTGAGAGCACTGTTCCTCCGCTCCTTCCCAGCAGGTGAGAGAACAATGCTGGGAAGCTGTCAAGGGTCCAGGCAAAGCAAACTAAGAGGGGAAAACCCCCAAAAACTAACTCCAAACCTGAAAGATGCTCCTAAGCATAATTTCTTAAGACTTTTAATTCAGAGAAAACTCTCTCTGACCTTCAAGGGCAATCACACCTCAATAAAAATTAACTGCAAGTCAGGCAATTTTCCCCCCAGGCTTTATTGAACAGGCTCCTAAGCATTTAAAAATAGCATAAAAGTAGTTGTATTGAAAGATTTAGAATCCTTATTTATTGGGGGGTTTTTTGCATTATTCAAACTGTGGAACCTCAGTCACAGACTCACAGACCAAAATCTGATAGCAGTAGGTGCTGTGGGAAGGTAGAACAAAAAAGATAATTAAGCATAAAGCAAAAAGAGAAGCACATGTTCTCCAAGGATACATTCTAGGCACAATCATTTATGGGTAACTAAAGAACAGTGAAAGCATTTCCACAAAATCTCACAGTAGCATCCGAGATGACTCAAAAACAAACCTCAAAACTCCCATATCCTTTCATTTTCAAACAATGAGGGAGAAAAACGCATTACAAGATGTCACAAAAGGCTGGTGGACTCCATTTACACCATGCTGAGTCAGCATTTCACTGAATACCAAAGATGTCACTGAGATGATGATAAGGCAGTGGTTGCCAAGAAAAGATGAGCCAGATCCTTGGTGTGACATTCTCCACACAGGGTCAACACAGCTTTTTTTACCCCTCAGCAGCACTTTACTTAAAGGTGATGTCTTGGGGTGATTTTATGCTAATACTGTATTCCCCTATCATCTGCTTATTGCCTAGAAATGGGTCACACAGCTTTAAGCTGGGTCCAGGAGAGGGGTGAGAGAAGCTGGGTGAAGTCTTCAGCGCGGTTTGTGTTCAAGGACTCACACACACTCTCCCGTGTTCTCACCACTGCAGAGCCAAGGAAGTACCTTCTTGCTTTTTAGCTAGCCTGTTAGCTGAGGCAAGAAATTTTTCCTGGGACTGCGGCTTCTTCTTCTTCTGTAACTGTTCAGCTTTGCTCCGGTCCAAAACACCAGAACTTCGCCAGGAGCCCCATGCCGTGGCCTGGAGGGGAGGCCCTGGGACACCGCGCCCCAACTCCAGAGGACCTCGAGAGAAGCTGATCAGTGTTATGAATGAAATTTATATGTTTTTTTTCTTATTTACCTCAGTATTTATCTACCTAGTTCTTGTTATCTACCCCATTACTTAAGTCTATTGTTTTTGTTAAAAGCACCTTAATGTTTGTTATGTACCCCCCATTATCTTTTATGTACTATATTGCCCCTGTTAAGTACCCTGTCATTTCGTTATGTATTTCATTATTCTTACCGTTTTTGTCACCTGCCCCAGTCCATGTTAAACCTGTTACTTTCCCTGTCACTTACCTAGTTGTATATGCCCAGTTCTGTCCCTGTACCCTTTTCCCCCGTCGGGAACTCTGCCGCTGCTCCCTCCACTGCTTCCTGAAACAGCAGCTGCTCCCTGAAACAGCGCACGCGACCCCGGAAGATGGAAGCACCGAAGGCTCACTCATATGCAAATTAAGACAATCTGCACTGGCCGGCGAGATCAATACCCCGAAACGACGAGCCAATGACCAATTAAAGAATAAAAGTAACACCCCTAAATCGGCAGCGGGTCGGGCTGCCTCCTGGCCCGGTCTGCCGGTCGTCAGAGCCGTCACCATCATTTGAAAAGAACTTAAGCTGGGTGACACCCCAGGCGTCAAGCCAGCAAAAGGAGGCATTTCTTGGTACTCCCGTGAGGTGGGAAGCCCCAGCTCTGCCGGTGGTCGACAAAGCTGCACTGAACCTCCTCCTCTACGGTGGACCAAGGGAGCAGTGGCGGACAGTGCAACCCCACGGGTCCCCTCCGAGCTGAAATCCTTAATAAAGGCATTCAAAAGAAGTCTGCTCCTTGCCCTATTTACATCAAGCAGGACTCTAAAAAAATTCATCTTTCTCCATAACAAGAAGGTTTATTATCTAACATTATTCTTTTTTTTTTTTTCTTGTGCCTGCATGCACCCTGCCTGTTAAAGAAACAGGGGTTTTTTTTCACTTTCCTCCAAGAAATTCCTTTCAAACCTGTAGGGGAGGGGCTGCCAAAAACTACTTTCTATTAGGGGAGACATTCATCTCAGGATGTTTCCTCCTAATCTGTCTCAAACAAAGACAGGTAATTAAAAAATTAGTTACCTGCCTCAAAATTGATTCTGAAGCCTTGGAAGAAGCTGAGAGACTGCTATGAATACTGTATGACTGCTATAAAATCCTCTATATATTTTTTTTATTTGTTTACTCTATATACACACCAAAAATATCCTGATTTTGCAGAAATATTCACAGGATGATGTTTGGTAGCTCTCACCTGCTAATTAAAGGGCAGGAGAAGAGAGACAGTCTTTCTAAAAGGTTTCATTTCTGTCATGACAGTGATGCTCAAAGAAATGAAAAAAAAAAAAAACAGACAAACAAAAAGAGCCCTCAAAAGTGAAAGACAAAATCAAAGTCAAGGGAACACTGCCTCCCACCCAGCCCTCCAAGTCCATTTTCTTCAGGCATGGAGCAGTCTGTAAGCAGGTCTTGCTGCCTTTCTAAGCTGGTGGGATTTGACCAGACATCTTCAAGTTTTGCTAAAGAAAAAAATGCAAGAGCCCCTCTTGCCCTGCCTGTCCTACTACAGTCAAAGAAACAGGCTGGGCTGGATCCGGTTTGATATTTTAAAAAATCCAACAAAATTAAAGAAGGGTGTAAGTGCACTTAATTTCCCTTCACAGTCATCTTCAAGCCTTGAAAACTTGGGTCAATCCCTCTTATACATATTTGTTTCTAATCTTTACCAAATTCGACTCCTACCTTAGGACAAAGCTGAGAAGAAGGAGGTAGATAAAGGTTGAAAGAGAATGTGAAATCACCTGTAAAAGGATGGATTAACACAGATGCCTTTGTGTTCATGGAAAACATACAACAAAATGCGACAGGTGAACGACACTGCCAGGGAGCCATGAAAGCACAGCTAACGACAGACTGCAGGAAGCAGTAGGCAAACACACCAGAGGGAGTCAAGGATTTTTGATTCAGTAAAAAGCTTTGCTTGTTTCTATTTGAGCATAAATATTCTCTGTGGAACCAGAGGACCTCCAGGCTTGGTATTCCCATAAGAGGAAGGCTCTTCCCCCAAGATGGCATTAGCCAGACTGGCTTCAGGCCCAAACACAAAGGCATTTTGGCAGCTGAACAAGAAACAACTGAAACAAAGACCAGATTTCTGTTCTCCAGCAAAGGCGGTGAGTTGAACTGGTGACTGTTTAAACTGCTTTAGCTTCAGGGTGACATCAGAAGACTCAGGTTTTCTTGGGAATCCTTTCTGTCCTTGTTTCCTGTTGCCACTGTTCCCCACTGCATAACGTTGCTGGGACAAGGCATAAGGTCACTGCTGCATCCAGTTGTGCTGCGCTGGTATCCATCTTCTACTGAGGTACCAGAGAACTGCACTGCACATCACTTAGGTGAGGTACAGCAGGACTGGCCAACCTGCATCCTTCCCTAAGTTATTCTATGCATAAAGGACGTAGTAAATATTTCCCTTGTATTTTTTCAGGCTTGCAATATTTGTTCTTACATTTAGCAGAAAGTAAAATGACCTCCAATAGGACCTCGTACCCTAATTCACGTGATTTTATCTTTTAGGCTGTTGCACCATTCCATTCAGTAAAATGGGCAACAGAAAAACATAACCCCAGAAAGTAATAGGTTTACTGTATTAATTTACAGTTCTTACACAGAAGAAACTGAAACGTAATCAGAGAGAGTGGGGAAGGAGGGATAGGAAGCAGGACAGTGCCAAGACATGGTTGTCAGTGCTGCAGGATTCACCTACAGCACAAGATAGCACTGTTGGCATGGAAAAGCTCCAAGGCACATGGTACTGCTGTACCTAAAAATTCAATGCTGAATAACTGACACCTTTGGCTATTCTAAATGCACAGGCATCACTCGACTTCTCCGCACTCACTGACTTCTCACCCAAGCACTCTTTCAAAATTCACCCAAGTCTGCAAAAGGACAGTGCAAGCCCCAGTCCATCACATCCTCTCAGCAGCTACAAAGCAAGATATGAGCACTGGGATCTGTTTGCATCTGGGCTGGAGTCACTATTCCCAGATACCTCTATCACCACCCAAAGCACCCGCAATCCATTTAACTTCCTCACAGGAAGCCAAAACCGTCATAAATTAAAAAAGAAAAGGAACGTTGGTCTGAGCAGGATCTGCAGCCCCAAGGTAGGAAGACAAGGGCTTTGCTGTAGTCAGCAAAAGAAGGTGGGTTTAGAGCATAATCAAAGCAAGCCTCTCTTAAACAGCTTCAAATATTCCCTGTGACTTTGCACATCCTGACCAAGGGCACCATCTCGCAGCACTTTATTCCAGCAGAGCATACTGTGCTGCACAGTGGTATGAACTGGTCTGCAAATTCCACTAAACTCACTGTTTTTTCCTGTTCTTTATCAGTTTAATAAATCTTCTCCACTGCTGTCTCATTTGTAGAGGCAGGCAGGAGATTGTGCATCATTGCAGATGCAGGAGTTAAAAAAAAAAAGAAAAAGAAAAAAAAAACAGTAGGAGGGGAACAAGAGCAAAAGCTTTTATTTGCTTATATCTGGGATCTTTGAATGCATGTACAGAGCTCTGCATCCAGCCAAAATAATAACCACCTAAGCCCCCTCATGCCCCTCCAGAAGGTCTCCTAATCACTATGGCCATCCTAAACCACAACCCACCTCCAGACTTCACATGGGATACCATAAGGAGTTGGGTCATACCCAAAGATCAGATCACTGCCTCAAATTATGTACATACTGCTCAGTAGGGCTTGTGGACAGAAAGCCATTCTGAGCTCTTCAGGGCTCTACCAGATTACGTCTCACCAGGCTTTGCAAAGCTCAGGTGGATCTAGCAGGAAACCCAACAGATATTCCATTGGCCTTCACAGCTATGCAGCATTCTCCACATTCCCTATAACAGCACGAAGCAAGGAGCATCCAAGGGTAGGTGCCAGAATTTCAAGCTGCATCCAACCTTCCCAGCAGCTCATGGGATCACTGCAGAGAGGCCATCCAGGGTCTGGCTGGACATGCCTTCTCCTGGCTCAAAAGAATGGCAAGCCTCATACACTTTCCACCAGCTGTGTCAGTACAAGAAATACATCATGTAGCTACCCAATGCATCTTTCTGGGAGTTGTATTCCACTTAATTCTCCAAACAAGGTTACAACAGGCTCTAGGGAGAACACATTGCACACCCAGCAGAGTGGTGGCCGCTAGTTTAAGAGTAGTGGCTCAAGTATCATGCTCAAGCTGTAAATACCGTGTGTCGGCATGTTTATCCATGTACACATAAACACCTGCATGGAAAACCAAAGGAGAAACAAAGAATGCTTAGGAAAGAGCCTAGCTCAGTTAACTGCCCTGTGACACCCACAAGCTCCGCCTCTGAACCCCTGCTGCCCACAAAATCGCACTCAAGGCGGAAGACCTCAAAAGTTTCAGTGCTCCACACACAGGAATTTGTGTTCAGCAATGCAATGATTTGCAATTTCAGTGTGCTTTTATCATTCTTCTTGACATCACAGATTTTAGGACAAGAAAGGAACCTTTCTAGTTCGACCATCTGTGGGGGAAGCAGGACACTCTCCTTCACAGGATTACATGATATTACAGTATCTTCATTTTTTTAAGTGTTTTTCTTCTCCCCTTGTTTAACACTGTGAATGGAGAAGCTGTTGAAAGAAGGCAAGCAAACAAGGAGGATAATAGGAGAGACATACATATCTCAAGCATTTACCCACCCATTTACTTGAATGAGAGGAAAAGCAAGGCAAAGAAGAAAGAGCATCTGCTTTTTGTCTAAGCATGCAGATGATAGGCAGTCTTTATAAACTTGAGTTCTTGCATATTCCAACAAGCACAAGGGTATTTTCAGCAACAGTGGTGCTCAGTTTTAATTATGTTTTTTCCTCGGCTGAAGATTTATTTTCTAAATGCTGCTGAAGTGGCAACTGAGTCTATGTAGAGGTCTGATTACAAGGCAGTTAAGAGGAATCTCCCTCATTTAGCCAGAAAATGAAAGTGTTAATGTGCAAGGCAGGGACTGCACTTTGCTTTGCATTTATGAACAGTTAAAAAAAGTTTGGTCAGTTTGGTCACAGTTTTTAGTGCCTCAACCCAGGGGTTTAAAGGCAGAAAAAAAATCACCAATAAACAATAGATCCTAAGGCAGATGAATGAAGAAATGGAACTATTTGTTAAATAAGCATGACAAAGGCTAATAGAATTAGCATCTAAGGGACTTTCCATACGCTACAAAATAATTACAAAGGCCAGGATTAAAATGTGAATGAACAAGAAGCCTTCATGAGAATTCAGGAAAGACCTCGATTAATTCATAGAAAAACAACAGCTCTGCAATTCAGTTACATCTCTCATTAAGCATTGTTAAAAACTTCATGAAAGGGAAGTGAAGTTAACTGAATTTAAATTAGCTAGTAAATATTCTTTTGCATACTCTTTTCCCACCAAAAAAATTAAAAAGAGATGATGCCAGGAGTGTACTACTAACGTTAAAAACTTGACCCTAAAAACAGCAAAAGAAAGAATTTACTGAACATGAGTAAAATAAGCTAAGCATAAATCTTTTATCTTATTCATGGCTAGGATCATTCTTCAAATCAAATATTCAGGTAAACTGAAAAATGATGACTGAAAAAAGTATACAGAGTACTGCAGATGGGAAAAATTTACCTTTTAACTTGGATTAATATTTTCTGCAGTCTGTGTAACTGCAGACAATTCTGGTAGTCATACAAGCACACACCTAAGCCTGAGGATCTCCAGGAAATAGCTTAGTAATGATAAAAGAACATAAGTCATGCAGAAAAAAATAGAAAATCAACTCACACTGGAATGATACATGACAGAATTAATTTGGGAAGGATGCTGTAATGCCAAATTTGATTCATGCAGGCAAATCTCACTAATTCCAGCCAACATCTGCCTCCTTATCTGAACTTTCCAAGCTGCTTCTCAGGTATACAAAACTGGCAAAAAAGTCTCTCTCAAAATTTTCTAATATCTTCTGTCTTCAGGGATGCCAGAATTACCACAAGAATATATTTTTCCTGGCACTGTGAACTGGACTGATTCAAACTTCACTGACAGGTGTCCTGGTTTGAAGGACAGGTATCTGCCAAGGAAGGTGGGAACCTCCCTTGGAGAAGGAAAATTCCACTCCCTTGGAATGGAAAATGTGAACCCTCCAAATTACTGAAATAAAGGGGGTTTCAGGCAAATATATGAGAAAAGGAATAACAATTCTTTACTAGAATGAATATATATATACATATTACAAGGCAAACAAACAGCAACAGCAGCAACAACAAACACAACCAGAAACCCAGTGACATCCCTTTCTCGGCTGTCAGGCACTTTTCCCTTCGGTGCNGCGGCTGGGATGGCAGAGGCGGGCACCCTCCCCTCGGGGTGGCAAACAAAATGTAACAGAAACTCCGCAGCCTTAGCAGGAGCCGCGGGGCTTGGGTGGACACGGAGTGCTGGGTTAGAGTGTAGCGAAAAACCCCGAGCAGTGGCAGAAAAACAGCGGAGCTGGGCAGCGGCAGCTCGGCTCCTGCAAACAGCCTGGAGACGCTCCCCTGGAGGGGGGAGGGCTCCCAGATTTTCCTCTGAGGCACCTGAGTAGATGGTGAGGGTCTTTCCCAGTGCAATCAGGTGCTCAATAAGGTCCCAGTTCCCTGGCTGCTCTTACGAAAAAAGGCTGACCCACAGTAGAAGCAGTAAACGACAGAGATCTGCAGTGGGAGCAAATTCTTCCCACAGGAACGGCAGACTGGCCATCTCCCCTCCAATCCAAGAGCGAGAGAGCTAGGAGGTGAGCCCAAGCCCTACCTCACACCCCAGCCAAAATCTCGTGGTATCTCTGACCTTCCAAGGGAAAGCCCCCAGCTAATGGGCTGCAGCCAGCTGCACCCTTCCCCCACCTTGGCCACTTGTTTTTCTCTTAAGTACCGATCGGTACTATCTCTTAGGCAACAATGGGACAAAATTCCCTGAGAGAAAGGAAAAAAAAGGAAAAATCCTAGCCTCCAACAATAGAATACACTACACTATAATTTATAATAGGAACTTTATTTAGGAGTCGTGGTTTTGTCATGCCAGTCCAAACAAATCATCTGTTACATCTGATAACCCACTGACAGCAGCCTTTGCCTAGTCCTCCACAGCAAATACGAAAATAGATTTTAAAAACCCAAAACACCACAAAACCCAGCAAAATAAACAAGCAAACCATGCCAACCATGCAAACCACGTTAACCATCAGTGCAGCTGTCAGGAGTGCACCGAGACTGCATGGAAGCTCTTAGGGCCCATATTTTAAAAACTAACTGATACTATAAACCCAAGTCATACCTATGCAGACAACAGTGGGTGTTCCTTTTAAAGGGAAATTCAGAGGCAAAATTTATTTACAGTGCTGGAATCACTGATAATCACCAAATCCAATCAGTTTTCTGGTATTTCTCTAGATCAGGATATAATAGTTAAACAAAAAGAAGTGGCCCTCCACTCTTCCTGGAGAGAGCCTTAACAGAGTATTTTACAGAAAAAGGAGTTAATATAGTGATGAAAGGAAAACAAGCAGTACTGGCTTTTGAAGGGGCTGGATGAGCACATCCAAGCTGGCTTAATGCACTTTCTGGAAGTCGCTTAACTTCTCTCAGCTTTCTGATTTCCTTTGCAACCAAGACGACGACATTTCAGAGTTTCTTTTCTTCTAAATCTTCATTACAAATGGATGCAGGAAGTGACTTACACCAAGCCACCAGGTGAGGAAATTTTGTGACTCAAGTTACACTTAATTAAAAGAAACTCATCTTTAAACAAGCATTGTAAATGCCCATCTGTGTATTTCCTGCATGCCCTCCAATAAACCATTCATGCTGAAGACAGAAAAACTGTCTCCAGTTTGTAAAGCAGACAATATGAATCTCCTCCCTATCTAGCAACAACATACCATCTTGGAACCCTTATAACTCCACCCAATCTGCAGGAAGAGCATGTTTAATTTATATAATTCTAGTTTATTGTGGGATACAAGAAATTTAGTGGAGTAAAGACTGCCTGTTACAAAATCAGCTAAAGATTGCCTGTTATAAAATCAGCCGGGAGACATAGGTTATCATACATCACACTTCTCAGTGGTCTGATCAGACTTTTCATGAACCGACTCACCTTATAACTGAAGAGAGAAACAGAACAGTTACTACGCAGTAACACTACTGCATAAGAGCTGCACAACCCTCTGAAATGGCTCTTCACATCTTTGCAAGAACAGAGTTGTGCCTAATACTGGGCTCAGCAAAAAAAGAGGCAACTACTGTCCNGGGGAGGGGTGTCCCAGCAGGCAGAGGAGTGCTGGGTTAGAGTGTAGCGAAAAACCCCGAGCAGTGGCAGAAAAACAGCGGAGCTGGGCAGCGGCAGCTCGGCTCCTGCAAACAGCCTGGAGACGCTCCCCTGGAGGGGGGAGGGCTCCCAGATTTTCCTCTGAGGCACCTGAGTAGATGGTGAGGGTCTTTCCCAGTGCAATCAGGTGCTCAATAAGGTCCCAGTTCCCTGGCTGCTCTTACGAAAAAAGGCTGACCCACAGTAGAAGCAGTAAACGACAGAGATCTGCAGTGGGAGCAAATTCTTCCCACAGGAACGGCAGACTGGCCATCTCCCCTCCAATCCAAGAGCGAGAGAGCTAGGAGGTGAGCCCAAGCCCTACCTCACACCCCAGCCAAAATCTCGTGGTATCTCTGACCTTCCAAGGGAAAGCCCCCAGCTAATGGGCTGCAGCCAGCTGCACCCTTCCCCCACCTTGGCCACTTGTTTTTCTCTTAAGTACCGATCGGTACTATCTCTTAGGCAACAATGGGACAAAATTCCCTGAGAGAAAGGAAAAAAAAGGAAAAATCCTAGCCTCCAACAATAGAATACACTACACTATAATTTATAATAGGAACTTTATTTAGGAGTCGTGGTTTTGTCATGCCAGTCCAAACAAATCATCTGTTACATCTGATAACCCACTGACAGCAGCCTTTGCCTAGTCCTCCACAGCAAATACGAAAATAGATTTTAAAAACCCAAAACACCACAAAACCCAGCAAAATAAACAAGCAAACCATGCCAACCATGCAAACCACGTTAACCATCAGTGCAGCTGTCAGGAGTGCACCGAGACTGCATGGAAGCTCTTAGGGCCCATATTTTAAAAACTAACTGATACTATAAACCCAAGTCATACCTATGCAGACAACAGTGGGTGTTCCTTTTAAAGGGAAATTCAGAGGCAAAATTTATTTACAGTGCTGGAATCACTGATAATCACCAAATCCAATCAGTTTTCTGGTATTTCTCTAGATCAGGATATAATAGTTAAACAAAAAGAAGTGGCCCTCCACTCTTCCTGGAGAGAGCCTTAACAGAGTATTTTACAGAAAAAGGAGTTAATATAGTGATGAAAGGAAAACAAGCAGTACTGGCTTTTGAAGGGGCTGGATGAGCACATCCAAGCTGGCTTAATGCACTTTCTGGAAGTCGCTTAACTTCTCTCAGCTTTCTGATTTCCTTTGCAACCAAGACGACGACATTTCAGAGTTTCTTTTCTTCTAAATCTTCATTACAAATGGATGCAGGAAGTGACTTACACCAAGCCACCAGGTGAGGAAATTTTGTGACTCAAGTTACACTTAATTAAAAGAAACTCATCTTTAAACAAGCATTGTAAATGCCCATCTGTGTATTTCCTGCATGCCCTCCAATAAACCATTCATGCTGAAGACAGAAAAACTGTCTCCAGTTTGTAAAGCAGACAATATGAATCTCCTCCCTATCTAGCAACAACATACCATCTTGGAACCCTTATAACTCCACCCAATCTGCAGGAAGAGCATGTTTAATTTATATAATTCTAGTTTATTGTGGGATACAAGAAATTTAGTGGAGTAAAGACTGCCTGTTACAAAATCAGCTAAAGATTGCCTGTTATAAAATCAGCCGGGAGACATAGGTTATCATACATCACACTTCTCAGTGGTCTGATCAGACTTTTCATGAACCGACTCACCTTATAACTGAAGAGAGAAACAGAACAGTTACTACGCAGTAACACTACTGCATAAGAGCTGCACAACCCTCTGAAATGGCTCTTCACATCTTTGCAAGAACAGAGTTGTGCCTAATACTGGGCTCAGCAAAAAAAGAGGCAACTACTGTCCAAGACTATCCATAAGGATTTTTTGCCAGTAATGGCTGAAACTTAAAACAGGAAAACACCCCAAGCCTGTTGCTTTTCAGCTTTTCTTTGAGAGGAGAATTCAGAATTCCAAGGACACCAATTAACAAAGTCAATGCAAACCCAGTAAGATTTCTAGCCCAGCCTGCTGTGCTCACCACTGGAGCACCTTCCATCACTTGCCTCCTCCCATATTCCCTCACCGTATGATCAGAACAGCAATCAAGATGCTACAGTTTGTTTTACAGAATAACAGCAGACATGTCAGCTGCCAGCAAACGCTAATATATTTCCTGGAGGCTAAAGATGGAATGAGACCTATTAATTTATCCATACAAATCCAAGCTACCAGGGAATGACTGCCCTCCCAGCAGACTACAGAGGGGGGCTTAGCAGTCAACTCCCAGCAGAGGAGCTGACCTGGCAGACTAAACAGCTTTCTTTCCAAAACCTCCACCCTAATTCCAAGGCACAGATCAGCCAGGGAAGATGTGACTCCAACTCACCAGGCCTGCAGAACATTTTCCGCAGCTCTATGTGAGCGTTACACAACAATGCTACCACCATTTTTCATGGAAAATTATTTAGCTTCATTGCAAGCAGCTTTTCTTGATGTTCCAAGTTACCTTCTCTTTTGCAGCTCATTATGTCTTATCACACCTTCTTGCAAAGGCTAAGAGATTATGTCTCTTGAGTAATCATACCTTAAATCAATGGAGTCTTTGCTTCTCAGATAATATATTAAGCATTTTTAATGATTTCTCAGAAGTAAGTCCCTTTGCTCTCCTAATCAGCTCTTTCCCTTTCCCCAGAAACTTTCCAAGGGCAAGTACAGGGAGCCTGTCCTGGGTTGCAATTTAAGATGTGCCCAGGGGTGTGTATTCTATTAGCATCTTCAGGTTTCTGTTGAAACCAGGTGGGGCAGTGTTCCCTGCCTCCTCCCTCAAGACTATCTTCTGTTAATGGGCCCATCAATACCTTGCCGCATGACTCACAGATAACTTGCTCCTGGACTATCTCCTGTTAATGGGCCCATCAGTGCCTTATCACATGACTCATCCTTCCATTGTGAGAAGCTCCACCCAGGGGGAGGAACCAAGTTTATATCCTGGATATAAACTGAGATTTCCAACACTCCAAGCAGCCTTTCCCACTGGATTCCCAGAGGACAGGAGCTACATACCTACCACTGGACCTTCTGAGGAAGACCAGACCTTTCTACAGGATCACTTCAACAGAACCACATCCATCACTTCAGGAGGACTGCAGCCACCATCTTATTGGACTGTTACTGCTACCCTGACTAACAGGGTGTCAGGTCATATCTGACTCTGTCAGTTTAAACCAATGTTTTGGGGTTTTTTTGGTTTGGTTTGTTTTTTTTTTTCCCTGCCTTGTTTTTATATATACATTAGTAAAGAAACTGTTATTCCAATTCCCATATCTTTGCCTGAAAGCCCCTTAATTTCAAAATTATAATAATTGAGAGGGAAGCGGGTTGCATCTTCCATTCCAAGGGAGGTTCCTTGGAATGGAAGACAGTAGACACTTGTCTTTCAAACCAAGACAGAGCCAAATGCATCCACACTGCATGTGTAAAGCCTGTTATTCTTCCATTCATAACTGGGATACCATGGACCACTGTGCTGTCTCATACTACTGCTGCACTGCAGTAGCCACAGCCAAGCATGGGCCCTTGATTTGTTCCAGCCCTGTGACTGCAGGTGCATTTTCACACCTGATACACACATTAGCCTATCACTCATTTTCTTCTCCCTTTCCAACTCTCAGTCTCCTCAGATTGTTCTGCATCGTTGGTCTGTCTGCACAGGGAGGGTTTATTGCCGTAACTGCAGGCACCTAAGTTTGACACACGAAAAAGTAAAACCCACCAATCTCTTCTGATGCTTTTCATGGTGCCTTTTATGTTACTTCCCCAGGTGCAATCATCCTGGCTTCTACATCACACTATTCCTGAGCAGAAACATGTTTTACTCTTGTACAGGAAATACATTACCACACTCCCTGAAAGAGCTGCTACTTGGTCTGCTCACACAAGCAACATAAACGTACCTCTGTGGTGATACCCAATATCTTTGGGATCACAACTGTGCCCCAAACCACTCATCAGCTTCCCAAGCAGATTGAATTTCAGCCTGAGCGACACAAAGGAGTATACCATGGCTACCTGATGGGCAGAAAGGGATTTGGGCTTTACAGTTTCTGTGAGTTTTCATGAAGTCCTGGGGTAATATGACACAAAATAAACATATTTCAAGTGAAAATATCTCAGACTAGAATTGACATCCCATTTGTTTTCAGAACCAGTCTTTGTTTCAGATCCATAATCATTAAAAGAAACAATCTTCAATTCAATAGTCTGAGCAGAGGAATGCCCAGCAGCACTGTGTGGCATTTTCATTTAGCTGTCTGTTTTCATTTAGCATTCTGCACTCATCCTACAGCTTGTTTCACCTGGAAATTTTAAATGCAAATGTATTTCCAGGATGGCATAAGAGAACAATATCTGAATTTTACTTCCCACGATTGCTCCTTGCTCGGTTCCATTCAACTCCCTTTTCCTCATTCCATATACACAGATTTGTTGCTACTGAAAAAAAAAGGCTTAAATAAGAAAATCTTTACCTACTATTTTTTCCTATTGAAAGGCTTTCCCTCACCCTTGTGTTTAAACAAACCTAAACCACAGCTTAAATAATGCTTTAAAATCACCTAGAGCTCCAACCTGAGACACAGAGCAGGCAAGAAATTTCTTTACTAGAAGGGAATAACAGCACTTAATTAAAATCATCCCCATACATTATTTTCCATCTTCCAAGGGCTAAATATGCACTAGCTAATTAATCTATTTTAGCCACACCTCAAACTCACCAGTCTTATGCTAAGAAACCAGGGGAAAGCAAACACCTCCAAGAGGATATGCTGCTGGACAAGCATTTGTCCTTTTTTTCTTTTTTTTTTGTGTTCAGTGTCAATGAGTCCCAGGCCACAGATGTAGGCAGACAATCACCAGCTCTCATAATTCAACAGTTCCTTCAGAAGCTGTGACAGGGTTATTTGAGACGCAAATTTTTCACTGACCTTTTTATGAAGGCAGTTATTGAGCAGTGACATTGAACCACTTCAAAC
Organism: Vireo altiloquus; assembly: GCA_013396875.1. NCBI lineage: Eukaryota > Metazoa > Chordata > Aves > Passeriformes > Vireonidae > Vireo > Vireo altiloquus. Next base: position 31,301 of record VZRF01015254.1, on the reverse strand, counting down.
ACAGTTAAATGATCAGAACCAGACCTAATAGTTCTCCCCTGGTGCAAAGATGTTGTTGCTCACATGTGAGACCAGCCACTCGTGTAAACCAAGGCAAAACCTCAACACAGTTCGGCAGTTTGTGCTAAGCTACATGGGATCAGAACACATTCTAGAAATGACAGTGCCTTTATGGTGCAGCAAAACAAGCTCAAACTTTCACTTTAAAGAACAGCTTTTTGATTTGCATTTATGATTTATTATCACACACACACACAAAAGTGACACTTTAAAGGAAAACAAAAAAGCAGGACAGGTCAGCAAGCATGAATGATCTGAGCCTCCAGCTCTGGACCAATCTGCCCTGCTGCAGCTAATATCCATATAAAACTCTACTGTTGAAAGAGGAAATACTATTTTTAGCCGTTACCTATTACTTTTGTTCAGAGATTAAATGCCACATACAGTTCTATTACTGTATTTATAGAGCTACTCATCAATGCCGGTGGCTTCTACTTTACAAAAAATACAAAGTCATTTTACTGGCGTGCCTTATTGCGGCTAGATTTTACAACTGTAATTCTATCTGCTATAAAAACTAAATGGAAGTGTCTTCAGAATGGAAGTAGTAGGAGTTATGTCTGCAATCCAAGGATCAGATTTTTTTAAGTGCTCAGGGTGTGATTTTCTTATGCACTGAAGATTGAGAATTTGGCTTACAGAGACACATTTCCCCCACTGTCCCCCAAAGCACTCTGGATATAAAAGTTTGAATACTGAAAAGAAAGCCCTGAAAATCTAGCAATTAACTCTGGAGCCTAAATACAAGCTAGGAGTGTTCAAAATCTGGCTCTGTCTTAGGTGATAAGTAAGTACTTCTGGAAATTCTTCTTACACTGTCTGCTCTGCAATGTCTTTTTTACTGAGTTCCACTGGGACTGTGTCTTAATCCCATATTCCTTCCAGAGTTTTCCCCTAATTCGATTATTAATAAGAAACAGAGAGATGAAGCATTAAGTCACTCAATCAACAACGTATATTATAGGCATGAAATCCCTGTCAATACATGCTTCATAGTAAACCACTTATCACTAGTCTACCGCAGAGAAATTAGATTGACACACTGTATTCACCTGACTCCCAGGACGAAGTTTTAGCTCTGCTATGGCTACGGGAGAAGTTACGGACAAAGAACAGTTTTGCCAGGCAGTACCACAGCTCTGCATTAAACTATATACTAGACAACAAGTGGGTCCATTTTTCTATAGCTGGCCTATAGTAAACTATTCCTTTAAATAAAGTTGTAAGAAAGCTGCCTAATCATCACCTAATAGGTGTCTTTTCCTAAGAGCTAACAGGTGCAAAAGACGGAAGAAATTACAAGAATTTATTTTAAATGAAGCATCAAAATTTAGCTTTAGACCTATCTTTTCATTATTCATCAGCGTGCTAGTAACCATAAAACCTGATTGTTTCCTGCAATTTACTGACTTGCTTACAAGTATGCTAGCTGGAAATGATAAGCATTACAAAAGATAAACAATTTCCTTTAACCTCTTTTTAAGGCTGTTCTCTCTTGTTGCTTCTGGAATATCAAAACACAGGCACACATCCAGCCTAATGCATTCCTGAGGAACATGAAGACACCCGATCTTTATCAATAATTACTTATGAGCTGCCAAAACTAACACCAACGGCACACACAAACACTGAAAGGGACAAGCCCATCTCCTGCAGAAGCCATCGGAGACTGTGCACTTGAGGGTGGAAACATGCAAAATCATTCTGCAAAAAATATTTTACTCGTGCATGGAGGTCTTACTTGCGTGAATAAAGCTTACAGCAGTCAGCCCACAAGAATCACATTTACAGTCAACTCCAGTTACCTGAGATCGCTATTCCATACTGGAAGAGAAGGAGAGCAGTGTCTGCACAAACACTGAATATTCGCGCTGTGAACAAAACCTGCGAGCCCGAGCTCCAGCATTCCCAGGGACCATCCGAAAGACTCCCAGGGCTGTGTCACACCGCAGCTCACAGCCATAAACAAAGCCAGAAGCCTCCCGGGCCCACTGCTCTCAACAAGAGCCCCCGACCTTCCGCCGCCGCCCGGCCCAAGGGGTGCTCGGAGCCGCTCCCCGAACCCCCGGCATCGCACCCCACGTCCGCCGCGGTAGGGGCCGGACACAGACCTACTCTCCCTTCGCCCAGCTCTCCAGGGAGAGCCCCGGGCTGACAGAGCTGGCGGCGGCATCACCCGGTTCCCCCGGACCGCACGACCTCCACTCACCGCCAGCCCCGGACGGCGCCTCCGAGCGACGGGCCGGAGGCGAGGCCCGACCCGGGAAGGTTGGGGGTGCTGCGTGGCCGCAGCCACTCCCCGAGCTCCGCCCGGGGCAGCGGCTGGCGCACAATGCGCGGCCGCGGCAGCCACACCGGCGGGGCGGGGACGGGCGGGCTGGGGGATGGCCCCGCGCCGCCGGGAGGAGAGGCAGGGAGGAACCCGGCTACGACCCAGGACCTCAGAACCTCCAGATCCACCCAACCTCAGCCCGGCAGGGCCCCCTGCGGCACCCCCCACCCCGGAGTGGGTCACGGCGGGTCCTGTGCCACAGCCGGCCAGCCACCGCTGGGCTTGTGCAGCCCCCGGTTTGTCCTGCGGAACAAGCCCAGCCAATGGGCCTCTTTCCTGCTCCAGCCACAGAGAAACAAGGGACCAGGCAGCGATACAGACACTTAGTGCTTGCGAGAAAGGTGCAGGTGGAGGTAGCAGAACATTCACGCGTGTCAAGGAGAAATTATGCTGCTCCAGATGCTCCAGTGCTGGAGGAGCTGGAAGGCCACTAGGAAGCATCACACCTTCTTTCATTGGCACACAGACCTGGGTGTGCAGCGGTCCCGGCGAGGGTTTTGCTGGAGCGTGTGGTGCAGCGTGGGACTGGCCAGAGTGTGCTTCACGGCCCCTGTATCAGCCAAAACTGGTGGTTTCGCCAGGGCTGGAAGGGGTAGTTTTGATCTGAGTTATGGGATTTTAGGTACACCTTGCAGGGGTTTAAACCAAAGGAGGTTTTATAAAATCAATTCCACCTTGACTTTCAGCCACATCTAATCATAGCTTGATTGGGGCATCTGGCAGGCACTGGTCTCATACCTGCTTCAGCTGATGCCAGGATGGTTTCTTGCCTTTTCTTTTACACCCCTCTTATATACCCTTTTATATAGTTTTATAAACAGCCAAAGGTGATACTGGCTTTTGTGTATTAATTTATGGTTAATAAGGTTAAGAGATTAAGTGTGATGGGTTAATGAGTTGAACAGTTAATTGCTCCTGTTACATTTAATGAGTTATAGTTAAAATTAGATTGTATGTTACAATGTTCTGGTTATTGTTGTAATGTTCCCCTTCTTTGTACCCTCCCTTTTATTGCTATAATGTCATGGTTACAGTGAATAGAGGTTCTTGTTATTATTAATCAGTTAAGAATGTTCAATTATTGTAATTCCTAGTATTAAGGACTATGGACAAAATGGCCAACAAAGGATGACAGGGACTTTCCAGAAAGTTCCATGTGGAGCATCAATCCAGATGCCAGTCAAAATGAGGTCCTTCCCAATCTCGTGACTGAGCATGCTCCAAATGGGTAGGCTCTGGTCAGGCTGCCCCAAATCGGCAGATAAAGGGGCAGACCAGGGACCTCAGAACCCATGATTGGATAAGTATATCCTTGCCTCTTGATTGACACTTGGAAGGTATAAAACTGGCTGCATGAGCCCTGGGAGGTGTGCCTCTGGCCAGGGCAGCCATGCACCCAGCACTGTGTCTTTGTATTGTGAGCATCCCAATTGTTTTTTTGTTAATAAACCTTTAAAATTCTACATTGTGAAGTGTCATCCTTCACATAAGTTTTTATGTATTCTTAGTGCTTTTAGCCTACATACTTCTAATTTTCCAAGTCTGATAACTTAGCTGAAACCCACTGTACTATTAGGCCAGAAGACCAAACATCCTGGAAGCCCCAGACACCAAGGTCCTCTCCAGAACACATTTTTGTAAAGTAAGATAGACCCATCCAGGGGGAAGGTTCCTCAGAATGAGGGGTTCACTCAAGCCTCTCACTGGGGAATCTTTGATAATACGCTGATTTGCAAGGCCTATAATTGTGTACATTTTGGTGTGTGACGCAGTGTGTGCATTTCGAGGCATTCAACCTGGATGAAGTGGAGCACCCAAGGATCCTTAAATAAATACTGAGGTAAAATCCCCTTTTTCCCCATAAACCGTGTTTTGGCTTTAATTTTAAGACCAAGGAAAGGCAACACAGCTGTCCTGCTTGAGAGAATGACAGTGTCAAGAAGCAAGTTCAAATGATAGCTGTGTTTGCGTATTATTGCCATGTCACAGTACCATAGGTTTCAACCTACATGGTCTTAGGGACTGCTCATGATTCACAGTGTTCCACTTCCAGTGGAAGCTGGACATCACCACTTACTGTAACGATTGGATCCAGTTTGCATTCGAACTAGAATGACTTTAAATTATGACAGTATATGAAGGAATCTAATAGAGGAGAAGTAAGGATCATACAAAGGAGTCCTCCATGGCAATGTTCAGGGCAAAATATTACACTTTAAAAGCAATTGTCTATTCTTGACTGCAAAGAAAACAGCAGCGGTTGTGTAAGTTGTTATTGGGTCATTGTCATAGGAACCAACCAAATTCATGATCCTGTCTTTCATGATTAAATGGTGGAACAACCAAGTTCATGATTAAGTAGTCCAAGAGTGATGTAAGCCATAAAGCTACAATCCAGCATAAAAGCAAACCATGATTTTTCATCATCTTAAGTGACCCAGAAATCTGAGAAAGACAAGTTTGCCCTTCTAAATCTTCAGTGGAGGAATGAGAGGGATTTCTCCAGTTGCCTTTGTCCGTGAATGCAAGGAAGAGTTAATCTTAGAATTGGGGAGCAATTTCTTTTCCAAATCTGGCATTTTCTTCAAACAGGAGGTCCCTAGGACAAACTGAAGCCTGTGGAAGAAACATTTTCATCACTGTCTGTTTTCTTTTAAGTTGTCTCTGTCTAATAAAATATAAACCAAATGATTAAAACACAATTAGGTATCATGCAAAGGAACCTGAGTTGAGTCTTTGATCCAAGTGTTACAGAATTACTATTGGGCCATCCTTTTTTGGTAGGAAGGGGTATCTGAATTTGTCATCAGAAGCCCCAAATACATTCTTTTGTTTATTCGACAAAGCAAAAACGCACAGGTTACGTTCTCTCTGGAAGTTTTCCAAAAGCTTTGCTTTAAAAACTACAAGTAAACAAAACCCCAAGAGAAATTGGTACTTACAATCAACTTTAGTGGTGACTACAGGATCATAACTAGAACTGAATGAGCTCTGTACTTCTCTGCAGCTCAGCTGGCTTCCATCAAAACTGGCATGGGCACTAAACTTCTGTTAGGAACCTCTTATGGGACCAGAGCCTCACTTTGCTGGATTAATTTGTGATTACTCTAGGTAGGTGAAATACTACCCCAGTATGGTATCTTGGTGTGAGAAATATTTTTCACAGCAGAAAAAAACACTAAAGAATTCAAATAAATCTTGGTGCCAGATGGAGTCACATCAGTCAGAATACTTGGCTAGCAGTCAAATTAATCCAGCTGTATTAGAAAAACACATCACTAGCAACATCTTCCTACTTGGGTCTAATCTGCATTCGTACACTTCTTTCTAGTGTAAGTGCAGGAGATGATGGGCAGAGTTTAGTACAGCAGAGCTACACCAGAAGCAGTTCTGACATGGAGAAAATAGTTCAGAGAAAGCATCAACTGATTTTGTTGCCCCCTGTCAGTTCCACAAGGATATGAGTGCATCAGGAAGCAGACTAGGAGTGTTAAAACTGCAGTTAACCCCAGTTCCCAGGACAGCAAAACTGCCTGGTGGAGAGTTATCTCTACATAGGAACCAAACATTAATTCTTCCCCTGCCAATCATGTTATTCACCACAGCAGCCTCCACAGCAGCAGTAAAGTCCAAGGTGAGCAGTGAGAACATCTGTAGAAGTCTGGGCTTGGGCTGAGCTGCCAAGCTCAAGAAAGCTCTTCAAGAAACACGGTCATCCAAGCATTGTTGGAGACCTTGGTGCTCATATTCTCAGGCTGCCAAAGAGACAGGAGATTGGTAAAGTTAATTTTAAGCAAATGTTTCCTGATGCCTCGTATGCTGAAGTGCACATTTTTCAGATGTCTCAGCTATGGCAGCAGAAAGAGTTTGTAGGGCTTTGGGAAATTAAAGGTGATAGCTGGTAGCACATTTTTGTGTCCTCAGCAGTTCCCAGTTATCAAAACAAAGGAAAATATCTTGCCTCCTAAAGTAAAAGCTGCATAACAAAGTTGGGGATGGAAGGAAATTCACACCAGAACAAGCACAGGAAACCACAGAGCTCCAGAAAGGACGAGTTAATGGAAAAAGATTGATGTCCTGATACTGAGTAAAGGCTGTGGAAAAGTGCCATCTCACGCCATGGAAGAATATGACTCCCAGAGTGGCCTCAGTTAAGCCATAGCATGCCCACTCCAGGCAACTTCATTCCACAGGTATTACTGGAGATAGGTATTTCCCTCCATCTGCAAGAACAATAACTCACAACCAGTCATTTTTTAAACTTTTGAGGTAAGAGCAGAGGCAGCTCAGTTTTCACCAACTGGTTTGTTGCAGCATGCAGTGGTAAGGTGCCGCAACCTTCCCAGAAGCATCTCCAGAGAAGCCGCAGCCGCAGGCCTGCCTGCTTCAGGCTGGCAGGTGCCACACGCAAACACACAAGCACACACCCACACAGCTGGATAGCAGCAGCAAGCATCAGCAACAAAGAGGCGGGAAGGGTGCTTGTATAGAGTTCTATGGAGGTTTAAAGCAGCCAACATGCAAAGGAGTCCAGGGACAAGAACCAAGAACAATGGTATGCAAGGGTTTAGTTATGGGGAAGGTGAGGAGTGGAGAGAGCACCAGAGATGAATGCTTGGAGGACCAGGGGGAGGTACTAGGGCAAGGGAGCCAATACGGAGAAGGCAAGGGAGGAGCCGAGGAACAAGGCCCAAGGATGAGGTAGGGAAGGGAGAAGATTCTAGGAATGAGGCATATATGGGTGAAAAGGGGTGGAGGGCCAAAGGGCCAACCGAGAAAAAGAACAGGGGTACATTCGAATATAAGAACAAGGGACCCTGGGAGAGGTCTCTTTGTCTCACCCTCATCAAGAGGTTGCCTTCAGGGACCAACCTCCCAAGGGGCCCCAGTGTCATCCTAGCTGGGAGGCTTATCCACCTCCACACTGGTTAAAATTATTATGAGGCCATATTTACTTTATTGGACACAATTACAGTGTTCGAGGGCACACTTGTTCTATATGTCCTTACTGTTGCATCTCCTCAAATGACACAAGGGATTGTTGTCAGGGAAGTTGAGGATGGGAAGCTCAAGGGATGTCAAGACAAACTCTAATCACAACATTTTAAATTGGGCTGGTAGTACAAAGGTACAGTCACAACGAGTGGAAAAGGAACCCACCGAGGCAACCAAGGCCAAAGTAAGTGATTAAATAACTTTCTCAGCTGTAGGACAACTGAGATAAAAACCTCTAACTTCTACTTCTTAATGGAGCTGTAGGCCTTTGGTTTCCTCCATAGCCTGAATAGCTTGGAAGTTGGATGCTTGTCTCAATCTTCTTCCCCTCTCTAGTCACAAAGTAACTACCACCTTAGCATGGAAGTTTCTCTCTTGCTTCTTGGCTAGTGAAACTGTTAAATACAGACTTTTGTTTTTTTCATCTCAAAAGGAAAGATATCTGATTAAGGATACTGTCAGGCAACTCTGTCTTAATTTTTTTTTAATGACCTTGTTGGTTTTTGCTATCAGCTAAAGATAATATAAGTATTTAGGAATGGAGTGGAATTTTGATTTGCAAAGGTATAATAATTTGTTTTTCTGTAGTGTCTTTTATCCAAGAATATCAAATGCTTCACTAATGTTAATTAATTGGCTCTCTCATAGATAGCATCTAGCTGAAATGCTGATAACTATTTTGCAAAATAGCTGCAATAGCTAGAACACTAAAATGCATGTAAGTTTACTTACAACAGAAGAGATGGTATGAGTTGCTGAAGGGTATGTAGCGAATCAGTGATGTACCACTGATGTGTCCGAGACATCCTATATCGCATCTCATATTGCTTCTCAGAGGTCCAAGAACTTTCCAGTGTCAAGGTGTGGAGGCTTGTAAACCTGAGCTCACCAGAGACAAGGCTGATGGAGTCCCCTGGTAGGGTATGCCGCAGAGAGATTCTCCTCAAGTTAGGGTGACACAGAAGGCCTCTCCCAAGATACCTTATTTCACTATGCAAATGTACCCCAGTTCTGCTTCCCCGGTTGACCTGTTTGCCTCCCTGCCCCTTTCTCCCATATTTGTTCTAGCCCTAGAAACTTCTCCCTTTCCTGCTTCCCCATTGGCTCCTGTTCCTTTGTCACTCCCCCTCTGCTTCCCTATTGGCTCCTTTGCCCTAACCCCACCTATATACTGCCCCTCAATTCTCAGATCATTGGTCCCTGATGCTCTCTCCACCCCTACTGCCCCCCATACTTAAACCTGGATCCTCCATTGTTCTTGATCTTTTGTCCTGGTTCCCTTCACGTATGTGGCTGCAATAAACCCATCCCATGGAATACCACACGAGGACCCTTCCTGGCTCTTTGTCATCAACTTGGATTACAGCTGTCTGGCGTGAGTGAATGTGTGTGTGGGTGGTGTGGCACTGCCGAGCGGCTTCCTAGTAGAGGCATTTCCGGAAGGTTGCGGCACTTGACCACCCACCTGCTGCAACATCAAAGTATCTCCAGGTGTCCTGGTAAGTTAAGCCTAAGTACAGCAGTAGATAGCTGCCACCAAGGGTTCAGCACAAACAGGTTTGAACATTAGAACCACTTTTTATTTTGCAGTTGTTTTGGCCAACATTGGCTATATGAAATAAGCCAGAAGTTTCAATTTGAGAGTCAGCAGAAAAGGAAAAGAAACTGTGGTTCACCTGTTTCAAAACCCAGCATCGTAGACAATGCAATTCAGTGCAGTGTCAGCCGGAGCAAAACTTCTTGTAACAGCACTGTAGTGCTCTGCAGAGATGCTGGTTGGGATCTCTGCTCTTTTTGCACTTTGTGTTGCTTGAACACCCACTCAGTGAAGTCTGGCAGGGGCCCACAGCCATAAACCCACCATCCCAGACAAGAGTTGACTATGAACCACAGTGGGAAGAGAGATCCTCCTGTGGTCAATCTTGTCTTGTCAGGATTGGGCAATTTTTGTGTGAAGCATTCATTAGGAAAATGAGACATTTTTGATCCCAGTCGGTGAGGCAGCCTTGAGAATACACAGTATACCTGAGGGCTGAAAATGCTTGTCCAGAGTGTCAGGGACCCAAAGTCCTGATTTGATTCAACTGCTGAATTTGCAGGCAGCTCTCACACTGTGTGTGTAGGAACAATACAACTGCAACTGGCTACTTAAGAGAGGATCTGTCTCTGTCTTTGCAGCTATTAATTTTGGTGTGAATTGTTCACAATGTCTTGGGCAAAGAAAGAGGCTCTTCCCCCATGATCTTCCTGTTGGACATGAGAAAACTGCACAGTGACAGCAAGAATCCTGGGAGAATCCCTAGCACAAGATCCACCAGCAAAAGGAATGTACCAAGGAAGCTATTGCTGTTCTCTCACCCCATTCCCACCCATAGTTGCAGGGCCTGTGGAGAGATAGTCACTCTCCCTCGCCCTGCAGTAGGGCTGCACACACCACTGTCCCCTTGTCCTTTCATTTCCAAAACCTCCCTCATGTTCCACCTATGTCCCTGCCTCTCCCTGGTCAGCAGATATTGGGACGCTGCCAGCCAAGACACTGTCTCATAACCTCCTCTAAAGCAGAGCAGCTCTAATAAAAACTAACAAAACAAAGAAAAAAAAAACACAATCAAAACAAACAAAATATAATAATTTGAATCTCAAAGTGTTGCAGGAGGTAAGAGCTGTTTCTGCAGTGCTCTGCTGCACTTACTGATGCAGGTAGTTTCTTGCTGTCATGCTCTTGCCCTTCTGAAGCAGTCACTTACTCTGGTCCAGGGAATTGGTTATAGGATTTCTCTGGGCATCTTTCTAAGATTTTAGGTGATTAAAAAATTGGGACTGCTGTTTGCCTTGCTGCTAATGGGTTTCCACATTCTATGCCAGTGTTGGTTGCGCTTCCCTGATTACAAAAAGGGATTCTTACATCTCATATAATTAAAAGTTAAAGTGCTAGTGGTCTCTTCGGCTAAAGAGCCCACATGTATTATTTGGAGAGATTTCAAGTTTCTACAAAAATACTTTAATTTTAATCTTTTTAATTTTATATTTTCTGATTTGTTTTTTGAACAATACGTTTATTGCTGCTGAGGCTCTTCCTTAAGTGAGTCTGTTTTCTTTTTTAAGTATTGTTTCTAATACTCTGAAGAATAAACTCACAGTATTCCTATATAATAGATTTTAAATATTAATAGCAGCATGCTAGTAATGGTGTAGGGAATAATAATATCTTCTTTAAAATCCATTCACAAAAATTACCTTAATAAATAACATTATGACTCTGATGCTAAACTAAAAGCAATGAAATCATAAATCCTTACATATTTGCTGTTTGTTGAAACAGTTCTTTCAAAAAATTACCACAAAAGATCTGAAATTTCTGTAAGACTTCAACAGCATATGCTATTTGTCTTTGAACATTCACTGCTGTCTTGGAGTGACTTTTGTCTTAGAGTTTATCCTTTGATGGTTTATCCTATATTGTCTGCCCATGCCCAGAAAAGTGAATTGTATGCTTTCCTATGTCTTTAAACGGAGCCTGAAAGGAAGAAGGAGAACAGCCCAGACGGAGTTCTTCAAGGTTACACAAAGATAAGCGAGAAGACAGTTTTTTTTTTCTCTAAGTTGATTCCGGCTGGCTCTCAACGCTGCTCCTTTTGAAGAGAGACGAGAGACAGAATTTTTTTTTTTCTTTTTTTTTTCCTCCTCTTTAAAATTTTGTTTCTTCCCCTTCTAGACTTAGAGCCTCAAAAGATCAAGACTTCACTGAGAAGTGTTTCCCCGGCCCGCAGGGGGGTTTCCCCGAACAGACACCTCTCCACTCCGAGACATTTTCTTTCCCAAACCTAGTAAAAAGAAAAGCCTGCATTCCATCAAAAAATATTTCCTCCTCTGCATTTGTCTCAAACCGAGACAACTGCTTTTTCCAAATTAAAAAAAATATAGTGTTTGACCTCTCAATGTATCCAGATATGTTGCTCCCATAATGACTGTCTGCCCAGAACTGTTCAGATCTGTTCCACCTCATTTATCCTTTGGCTAACACTTGTTTGCAGCAGCACCTGTAGCTGACCTTTCTCCAACAGCAAATACAAATCTTACATATTTGAAGGTCGGAAGTTTTTTAAGCTGCTGGCCACTACTGGCTCCATGAAGCAGTAAGGCATCAGCACAGTCACCTGTGAACAACTCACTGTGAGGGAGAGGAGCAATAATGGAAGACTGAGGAAATTCCAGCTCTTCATGAGCATTACTTCCTTCAGGATACAGCTGAATAGTTTGGAAGTTGTACAAAACAGAATGTCAGCACGTAGCTTAATACACCGTCAAGATCCAGTGTATAGATCTTATATTTTCAAAAGACCAAGTCGTGTTCATGCAGGTAAGTACACACATAGGTAGGAATGTAGCATTCCTGCCTAAAGGACAACTTTGCCATCATGAGCGACTCGGCTCCCTGGTCAAAACATCAGGACATTTGCAAAGAACATCTCTGTGTGAGAGAAACATCCTTGATCGTGGAGCAAGGTACAGTCATTAAGGCATTTTTTTGTGCTGATATCCTGAGGACAGATAGTTCAAAGAAATTTAAAAGAGAAAAATGCTTATCAGTACAGAAAAATGAACAACCTATGCAAATAACTGAAGGAAAGGCCTATGTGTAATCAGAAATGCTGTCTGTGTAATTCGATTTCTTTGGAGAAGGCTTTTGCTCCAATATGACCATTATCTGGCAGCCAAAACATAAAAGATTATGAGTATAACCTTCCTGCTCTTATCTAAATTGGGTTTTTCAGCCTCCTTTTAGCTTTGCAATTGAAACGTCTTCTAAGTGATTCTGCAGCCTCCTACATGCTGAATGAAAACTCACCTGCCACGAGGATGGCTTTTGAGTTTGTACCTTTGGGTGGATGCCTGAAAGTTAGAGACACTCAGGAGCCCCCAAGGAAAGAAGTGAAAGGCACTGATTTTAAAAGCTACCCTAGAGGAGCAGCTGGAAGTTTGCTGTGTGGAACATCCAAGAAAAACGAGGTAGAAAAGCATCCCAAGAATAACAGCCAGAGATGAATGAGGTGGATGGGACCAGATGTAGGGCATTTTCTGGCTCCTGCCTGCTTCCATGGTGAGAATCCTGCACCTACTCGTCAGGTACATGTTGTACCTGCCATTCACACAAAAGCTAGGTGTGTTGTAAAGACTCATTAGAGCTTTTTTCCTCTGCGCTAGAGATGTTATCTATGCCACATGCTGCTCTAATAAAGACCTTTGTTTAATAACGAATATGTAAGGGAAGATTCCATGATTTAGAAGACTGATTAGAACAGCTGCATATCCACTGAAGAGTTTCAAAGTGATTTGTATAACATTTTTCAAGCTCAGCTGTGTACTATTAATGTTGGGGTTTTTTTTCTGTGGGAAGTACCTATTTTCCCTTTACTGTGGTTCTTTCTCACAGTGCAAGACAGTTCATGCCCCAAGAAGTTCTAGTGGAACAGACATAGAGAGAAGAAAAGCCATGCAAGGAAAGGTTCACATGCTTAATGTGATCACTTCTCCAGGTATTTGCCAGTCCCCTCTACCCCCAGGACAGAGGAAAGCATAACCCACCCCAAAAGATTGCAAAATGAGAAGAAACATTTTGGGGAGGCAGGTTCTCAGTGTTTGAGGTGTACAATACCGTGATGGAAGAGATAATTAGGTGTCAACTGCTGTGCAATGATCTAGGCCCTCAGAGCAGATCTGCAGAGACCAGGCACAGAGGATGGAAAAGCACCTTATCTTTATGGCCAGCTGATGATTCAGTCCCAGGATTTTTCCGACAAGTTTGGTAACATGGGAACAAAGTGTCATTTACCACTAAAAATGATTGTCAATTCAGTCAGATTGCTAACTCATTTTATGAAAACCACCAGGTTGTGTGATGGAATTCCAGACTAGATCTAACTTTTATACAAATCCGTTGACCTTTTCTTTCACAGGGAGCTCCTCAAAGACAAGCTAGAAGGTGTTCAAATTTAACCTTCACTATACCAAAAACCTGACTTGTTGACCTTTTAGATCAGACAATGCCAAGTGTCTAGGAGTCACTTGGACAGAGGAATAATTTAAGAGGTTTATAAACAAATTTCTCCCTGTCCATTGTGTCCTAGAATCACACTTTGTTCTCAAACTGTCTTTTAGGGCCTTTTGGTGGGTTGCAGCTATGCACACTTACGTCTCTAAGACATTTTCTCTTACATAAGCAGAGCTTGGAGTGTGCTCACAGCTTCACTCAGCCACCTTTCATTTCCCCACTGTACTTCAAATTGCTGCTTTGCTGCTGCTTCCTCTGATCTTCCACTGATCTAAATCTCTCTCTCCCTTGGCCAGATTCAATTGGTCCCCAAGGGAAGGAGCATCCTTTCTTTTTTCAGAGATCTCTTTACCCACCTACTCTCTTCTTAGAGATAATCTAAAAAGCAAGGACAATCAAAACAGATACTGTCTGTCACATAGAACTATCACTCTTAGTCAGCAGATGGCAATAATATTTGTTACTCTCTGAACACCACATGATCTGGTGACATGACTTGACTTTCCAGCCTTTGCTTGTGGCAGCTTCCAGGACCAGTACCAGCTCCAAGAAACTCACTTTCCAACCTCATTAATACCCATAGGGAGGCCAGAGGGATGTGTGCAGAGGGGGATCAGCCATCAAGGCTGTAGGGCAGGAACAACTGATATGCTACAGATGAAGATAAAAAGAGAGGACATCATCGGATTAGACTTAATGCATCTGAAGAGGAATTTGCAGCATCCCAAACTTGGAAAAATGGCATTTCTAAAGAAAGCCACTTGCTTTGACAGTATTGTAGGGGTGGTGGGTGTTAGATTCAGAGTGTTGAGACATTGAATTTGTCAAAAGATTGGGAAGATGCTTCAGCCAAGAAGCCCCAATAAATATCTGTTGGGAACAGACTTCTCTTTCAGATCTGATGGAAGATACCAAAGGAGTCAACTTTAAAATGGTATCACCGTATCTGCTGCCAGTAAATGTTCTGGGAGAGTGTTATAAAACAAAAACAAGACTTACTCTATTAGGTCTTATTTTCTGTCACCATGGGCATCAGATAAGGCCGCAGAATCACACATCAGCACAATCCTCATCTTTTCAGGAGGTTGCATAAATGTATGGTCAGTTATTGTGTGTGTGTGTGTGTGTGTGTGTTTGTTATGCATGCCAAAATAATTGTCAGCAAAAGCCTGATGACAACAGAACAGGCTCTTCCTTGTTCTGCTAGCGGGTCAGGATTTAAGTACTTCCGAGCACATTTTTTTCCAGAAAGTACCTTTATTTAACCTATGCTGTAGTTGTGCATGAGAAAATCATTCCCACACAGGCATCCACATCTCAACTACAGTATGGAGATATCTGGAGCACCCCCATGATAACTGAAAAGTGGGTAGAAGTTGTTCCACTTGCAAAAGCACTGTGTTGTCTCTTGACCAGAGTTCTCTCATCTGTTGTCCCCAGAAAAGCAACATTGTCCATAAAAAGATCTTTCTGCCCAGGGGAAAAGGTTCTTGCTTAGCCCCAGCAGTGCGACTTCTGCAAGGTGCCCTTGAAGGAGCAGGAAGACACCAGAACCCATCAATGCTCCCCCAACAGTCAAAGAGGTCTTTCCACACTGAGGAGGCTCCTTGTGCAGACCATGGGCAGAGCATGTTAGAACCATGTGTAAGCTAGGCAAGGTCAGCAAAATCTGTAGAGAAGCGTCTGAAGCAGCCAGGCAAAAGCTGCCCAGTCCCCTGGGATGGTGTTTGATGACAAGCAGCCACTGAAGGATAAAGCCTGTGGATTCTTGCAGGAAAAGTCTTCACAACATAGTACCATCCCCACAAGCCATCACTTCTCAAAATTTATTTCTCCTGCACAGGCACATTATTAATGCAGGCAATAAACTCCTCGGACCGCCGAAGTGCTGTCACCTTCTGGTTCTGTGCTCATTTAATGCACTGTGCCTCCTGTGGGTGTGCAGCTTTCCAGTAGGAGGGCTTGTGGTTGTATTTTTAAAGATGCAGTTAACTGTCTACAGGCCCAGAGCAAGAAACCGTATAACTAAATGAAGACCATTCATGCCAGGAACTGGACACCCCCAAAATTGGCTGAAAACAGGGGCTTCTGTGAGTTCCACCCATCTTGCTAGCATTTTTACCCAACACCACTAAATTAATTAAGAAAGTATCTGAAAAAAGCCTTAGCAGCACATAACCTCAATGCAGAAAATTATTCCTCACTCAGCAAAAAAAGGAACGTGAGTAAAACAATGCAAGTGATTTATATCATTCCACTTCAACAGCTTTTCAAAGGGCGGTGTGTGGGCATGCCACAATTATTCATTATTTAAATGTATCTCACTACTGTTGTAGATTCTGTGAAACGTCTGGCTGAGACACCACTGGCCCCTGATATCCTCCTCCGCCCTGCAGAGACCCTTCAAAAAATCTCATTACAACGTGTATAATTTTCATAATAAAAGTACTTGCTTATCCACAATGGCATCACAGCTGGAACAATGAGTTGGAGGAATCCTGGGTGCAGAAGTGCTGACTCAGCTCTCACAACATCCAAATTCAACATTTTGTGGCAGGTGGCCACAAAACATGGAGACACAATGTAAGAAACAAGTTCCTAGTAAGCCCCTGCATTGCTCAGTTAGAATGTTAAAAGAGTCCATCACTGGTTGATTGTCCTGTACTTATCTCCCTAACTGTTGCTAATTGTACTCCCTTTTTCCTCGGATCTCATCTTCACTGCTTCCTGGAATGGTGCCGGAGACCAAGAGGAGGCAGGCGTATGCAAATAAGAGGGACCCGCGGCATCATGGGATCATATTTAGGAAAAAAAACCCCTTGGGACAACGAGCCAACACACAATCAGAGGACCTAAATGACACCCCAGGCTGAAGAACAAGAGATGTATCTCCTAATCTTGACTTGGGCTTTTCTTGCCTTGTCACACTGACCTCCAAGGAAGTGGGCTAGTGTGTACCCTGGAGTTCGAATCCAGGAAAGCAAGATTTCTAGGGGTTTCATGAGGATGGGATTGGGATATCTGTTGTGCTACATACTAGCAACAGGTTGACCTGCCATTTTCTTTTCTGGATGGTCAGGGAGAGCTACCACACTGGGAGTGCATGCTGTGGAGGATCCCCTGCTCTGCTAATTTACATATTAGAGAGCTGAACTTTAATAAAGGCTTCTGCCCTGTTCATTTCAACAAGGTCAACTTCCTCAACCTACCATGCTGTGAGCATCAAGGTATCAATATTAGCCCCTACAACAGGGATAACACTGGGGAAGAACAAAAACTTGAACAAGATGAAAATGGCCTTGAAAAACTGTCAGTGATTGAAAAGCGGACTCTGACGGGTACATGCAAAGACAACTTTTATTGTACAAAGCACATCTTATATACTGTTCCAAACCGGCAGTGCAGCAGCCACAAACTTCAGCCTCTAGGGTCATATCTTTAGCGTCTCCAACGGCTACAGATTACAATCTCTTAGCCTAATCTGTTAACTATCCTGCTTTTTGTCTCACCTTCTCCTCTTTGACTCCTACTAGACTTGGTACACCCGTCTCCCCCAGGGCCCCATGCCAACAAAAGCCATTCTGCCTGGTGACATTCCGAATTCCCCTTCTCTGTTTTACAATTAAAACCTGCAAAAACACTACGTTTAAGTGAGTCACACTTCTTATAAAAAGTTCTGTAAAAAGCCTTGCCAAGGTGACCAATAAAAGTTACCATTGGATGAATCAGGGTGCTGCCGGTATACTGTGTATAAATGGTTGTCCCAGGAACGGTTAGTCTCTCACAATGCTTGTTGGACGTTCCTCAGCCTAATGTGATGGGGAATGGTTTCACCTTTGCTCCAGGGACATCAAAGCTCATGTTCGATGTCTTCGTGTTTGTTGTCCTCGCATTGGTCACTCTCAGGTGGCGTTGGTCTTTTGTCTCTGTATGGGTGAATGTTCTTTGCAGGGATCCACTTAGGTCCTGTATCTGTGGAAACACAAGCATACCCTCTCCCCCATGTAATAAGATGGAGAGGTCCAAATATTTTGCCTGATTCCAAGTCCTTTACTAGGACTGTTCCTTTAATTTCAGTGGCTGCTGCACTTTGTCCAAAATGCCGCATTATGGGTGGAATTTTGCTGTCTGAACAACAATTCAAAAAACCACAAACATATAAAGCTTTTGTGGAGGGTATAACCCATCTTTGCATCCCCCCCTTTTCTGTTTTAAAAACAGTAACACAAACATTTTTCAACTAACTAAGTTATTATCAACTGCCTAAGTACTTTACCATTAACTCAGAGTCTGCAAAGAGCTGGGGAGTTCTATTTCACAGTGAGGACTTGGAGAGCCTTTTCTGGACAAGGTTTCCAAGTTTATCTCAAAAGAGAGTCCAGCTTTTATAAGATCAGATCAGCAAGCCAAATTACTTGATTACACTTTTAGGGCAGAAACACCTGGGTCTGATGGTATAATCCCCAGTCAGCCAGGGCTAGGGCTTGGCCAGAGCCTCAAGCCTTGACTGAGACAGTTTCCCTAAAATATCTACAAGAAAAACTTTATTAATATAATCAAAGGAATATATATAAGTAACATTAAATAATTATCTTACAACTAAATCCCTTTATAAAGACTTTATGTATTAATGCTATCTGGATCCAGAAATATACTACAATCACACAGCTACCTTTAAATTTCTCTAAAAGTCATGTCAAAATCAACAGTTTTGTGAAAATATAAAGTTAGTATTTAACACAAGCAAAAAATTACTTAACAGTACCTGAATTTGCTATTTTTCTTTCATAGAATGTATATTAATCCAGGCCTCAGACATTAAAATTATATTTACATTAACTCTCTAAGTCGTTTCAAAAAGTAACAAGTTATGAGTCAGAAGTTGCTGCAGCATGAGGGGGTTATGATCTTTCATTTTACTGGTAACTTTTTCCACATCAGGGAAGCAGCAAGGTGGGAACTGTTCTTCCAGTTTCTCTAAGTAGGAAAAGAGCACTTTGAAAAAACATATCAGGTAATTTCTGCTTTAAAGGATAGCTTACAAGTTTTAATTATTAGCACTCATAGCAAAAAACAATTTTATTACAATATTACAGCAATATAGAGTGTCACAAGGTGGTGTGGTAAAAAAGCAATCTTTGAGGTTAGGGTACAGGATTGTGGCAACATTCTGAATCCATGGACTAGCTGCAGGCTGCAAGAGATGGGAAACAGCTGCAGCAGGAGCAGCGCGGGTCAGGGCCGCACTGGGGCAGCACGCAGGGATGTGCTGGCGCACAAGATAGTGGCCACGCCTCTCTAGGCAAGTCCTGCCACATGTGGCGGGGAGGAATGTGGTATTGCCGCTGCTGGTGCCACCAGGCTTCCCGGCCCGTCTCCTCACTTCCCACACACAGAGAGCTGTGTCCCCCACTGGACCCGCTTGTGTGGCTGGCGTTTGCTTCCATCCCCCGGCTGTGCCATGTGCTCACCAGGGCTGCACGGATCTGCCATGTACTTGCTGCCATGTGCTCATCAGCACTGCCCACTCTCTGCCACAGCTAAGGCGCCACACCCCCATGGCCCTGCATGCTCTGCCCCCACCGCATCTGCCACTGCCTCTACCTCTCAGAGGGTAAACAGAGAGGGAACACCCTACCACAAAGGGTGTCTCTGGCTCCAGCCACTGGCCGCAACACGGCTCCAGCTGACGCTGCATGACGCGGGACGGCGCGAGCTCTTCTGCAATACTGTCCGGCTACCCTCCAAGTGATATAAGTGTTTGGGGGCCAGTTCCAATTTGTGGTTAAGATACTACTTGAGTTATATAGGGATTGAGTCTTGTATAATTTGTTAATTCTTCTTAAATGTTAATTAAGTTGAACTGTGCTATTGTACGGGTATAATGTTTAAGTGTAAACACTAGGTGGGGCTACCTTAAGGAAGGGTAATGAAAGGAAACATCTAGAAAGAGGGTGACGAAAGGGGATTGCATCCTGAATTACATCACCTCCAGTAGACCACCCGGGATTGGACCACATCAACAACAAATCACAAAGGGAGTTGGCCAAATGATTGGTCAGAAAAGCAGTGTGGAAAGGGACCAACCAAAACCCCTAAGAATGAGTCCTCTCGATTGGTGCATTCCTGATCCCATCTAAGGTTATAAAAGAACTCCGATGGGGAGGGGCAGGGTCTTCCTGAGGTACTTCGTGAGGCTGACAGAACACCCAGCATGGTGCACACTGTTTCCTTGTCTGCTTTGTCATTTGGGGCTTTCGGCTTATCTCAGGCTCCTATTCTCAGTTGTTGGCTTTTAGTTAACCTTCTTAAAGATGACTAGCCCATTTATATCAAGGATTAAATGGGTCGGGGGACAAGGAGCCATCATGGCTCACCTTCACCTCTGAAGGGATTAATCACTGGCCAACTTTCCTGCTTCTTTCAGCAGCACTTCAAGTTCCATGGGACTCCCCGATGGACACGCAGTTAGGTGTATAAGATCCTCACAGAAGGCACCATTGTCGGTGATTGAAAAGCAGACTCTGCGGGTACATGCAAAGACAACTTTTATTGTACAAAGCACATCTTATATACTGTTCCAAACCAACAGTGCAGCAGCCACAAACTCCAGCCTCTAGGGTCACATCTTTATCGTCTCTAACGGCTACAGATTACAACCTCTTTGCCTCATCTCCTGTTAACTATCCTGCTTTTTGTCTCACCTCCTGCTCTTTGTTTTGTCTCCTGCTTTTTTGTTTCATCTACTGCCAGACTTGTTATGCCTGTCTCCCCCAGGGCCCCACACCAACAAAAGCCATCCTCCCTGGCAACACTCTGTACCCCTACAAAAAACTTTTTTCTTAATCTTGCCATATATTTGTTAAGTCACGCAGGTACAATTAAGCACAGGCATGGGCAAGCACATGGACTCAGATTCTCGGTGAAACCAACAGTGGAGAACATACACACCCTTTTGAGCCCATTTTTGCTTATGAAACAGTGTTTAATAGCTCCACTGTAAACAGAAGTTCTCTTTTCCTGAACTACTCAGGCAGTAGATCACAACCTGTGGTATGCAAAGGGTGGCAAATATTTAATTTTCCTCCACATAGCAGTCTTGCATATCACTCATGGATGTTTCTGCTCCTTCATCTGGACTTCAGGTAAGCATCCTCTAATGAGCCCCTCTGCTAATGCTGTGCAGTTGTCAGGCATACATGAAAGAACTTATCAAAATCTTAGATTTCTACTTGAGTTTTAACTGATGTTTTCCTTAATTAGAGCATTCTTTTGGTTTTGAATTTTTTTTTCCAAACGTCAAAGCTGGTTTCTTCAAAGGATCATTTCAGTCACCCCTGCAAAAAGAGAGAATATTGCTTAGAAAGATCAAAGGGAGCATGAGAGAGGGAGGTGAAGACAGACAGAGCACAGAACAAAATATCTAACAAATGCCTGATCCTCCTCCCACGACAGTGACTCTGCAGAGAAAATGTAGAGAGCAGATAGGATTTTTGCATCTAAGACACAATCATGACAATATACTAGAATAGTAAATGCAACTTCTGTGACATTTGTAAGAGATTTTTTGTGAAGTTCCTCTACTCCAATAAGGCAGATCCTGGCTATTCTCTATTCCAGGTATCATATTGCTGATACACATTCCAGCTCAGAAGAGCTTCAGAAAAGCCAATTTTAATTCTTCATTCTCAGTTCTTTTTTTCTTTCTCACAGCAATTTAACTTAAGTAGAATAGACCTTAAATCACAATACCTCATTTTCCAAATACACAGCCCATAATGTATTAAAGTTTTAGGATAGAAATGTATTGTTTGACATATTTCTAATATTTTCATGCTCTGCAGTTGCTCCAGTGGGTTTCTGTTGTAGTTCATATTGACAGAGAAATGTGTACACATAGAAGAATTCAGAAGAATGAAGTCCAGCTGCATTTGTGCACATATAAAAAAATAATAATCTTGTTTCAGCCTAGGCTATAATGAATATCCATGCTTTTAACAGCCAAACCTGATGTTTCAAACAATCTGTAAATACAAACCCACTACCTACAGTGGGACTCTGCATTGGAATATCTTTACACAGCACTGCACCATTCCATATCCAGAAAGGAAAATTCACACCAGCTTCTTCAAGCATTCAGCTCAAGCTGCTTCCCTATTCAGAATAGTGCTTATGCTGCCTATTCAGCTGGTGAGTAACAGAGGCTGCATTTCCTGGTAGGGGAAGGGATGACTCAAAGCACTAGCTTTTCATGCCAAAAGCAGCAAATTTGATTAAACTTTCCTAAAAACATTCAGCTAAAGTGCTGTGAAGGACCAGGAACTTTTAAGGCACTAAACAGACCCAGAAAGTTCCTAGTTCATGTAGAAAGACCTACCCACATCTAAAAATCTTCTTAGAAAAACATACCTGCATCGTATGACACAAGTCTAAGAACCATGGATATTTCTAGTCTAAGTCTGGTATTTTCCAAATACGCAGACTCCAAGAAAAGACAAATTCAATGGCAAAATTGAAAGATCATGGTCTCTCAACTTTCCCCTTTCCCATTTACAAGGCAGCAGTTTATCTGCCAGTGACCACATTTTAAAGAAGCCAAAATAAGGTATAAAGATGAAATATATGAATTGAAGACTGGAAAGACTGTTCTCATTCCATCACAAAAGATAAGCACTTGAGCAGACCTGATAGTGATCTAACAATCTCCAATAGAGGAGACCTGTGATACTAAATGGATAATTAAGCTAGTAGCAAATAGTTCTACAAAATGCACTGGAAATTGGAAAAGTTCATAGCTAGATAAAAGACGTCTTTTTTGAGATATCGCGCCATTAAAATGGCGACCAATGAAGGAACTATTACACTAGCATCGCTTCCCAGGTCCAGCTCTGCAGTGACCTAAATGCACTCCAACTCCAGACACACAACTGTTTTGTTTGGCTTAGTTACCTTTTTGGATGCATTGTAGGTATAAACATATGTATGCAGTCACATAGGTATATATCCAAAACTGACACCTGGAACCTTGCAAGACTACTGCTCTAGCCAAGAAATACATGGTCTAGACAAAGTAATAAACCCCATAACCATCCACGCCTCATTTCCTTGCTCTCTCTTGTTCTTTAGTTGGGACCCAGGATCTCCTATTCAAATGTTTTCTTTTGACCCTTTGTTCTTCTCTTTCATCTGAGTATTCCAGGTCCTCCAGCAAAATCAGTGGCAAAAGCCAGGGAATTCAACCCAGGGAATTTTTATTTCATTCAATTTCTTGTTGGTTGACACAAATTTCTGATCATTAATTGAGATCATTAATTTGAGGGGAAAGAGTACAAACACTAGAGACCTTTTCATCTTTCTAAGGGTGGGCATTGTAGCAATCTGAACATAAATCTATTACATATTCCACACCTTGCTCCCGTCAGCTGGTTCACTGTTATGAATGGATGATGTGTATTATAAATATATATTGTATTATTAGCTTTTCGCAAGTATTAAAATGAATGTCATATGTGTAATGTTAGAAAACTTAGTTGCATAGATATAGCTTCTTAAAAATTGCAGTGTGATTTCTTAGGATTATAGCATGATATGTAGGATATTCCTTTTTGTTCATGTAACTAACTCAGAGAATAGCAAAGATAAGCAAGGAAGTTCCCCACATTCCTGGATTGTCTGGATGAAGATAACAATGACACGCTTCAGAACCTGAAAGAAAGAATGTATTGATCAGGAAGTGGAACATAGGATAACCAGAGGATTTGGTCAGCAGAACTGGACCACAGTGGATTGTCAAATTTTAAACAGACCTACAAAGGCAGGATGGGGGAGGCTTGAAACTGAAAGAACACGAAGAAAAGGAATATTTGAATGATGCATAGAAATCTATGAATATGTATCAGACTTGGGCATTTAACTGAAGAGGTGTATTAGCTAAGGTGTGCTCCTGGCAGCCTACCAGGTACCCAGCCGTATTAACCCTTTGCTTTATTTCTGTCTCCTATTGTCCTTTTATTAAACCTCTTATTAAACCTTTAAAATTTTACCAGGAGTGAACCTCATTTTTCACAATATGAGTTTAAATGAGTCCTGGCCTTTTGCCCAGGCCTCTGGCATCAGGCAGTAGCTTTATTGATGCGGCCAGCACCCCAAGACCCACTCTCATTCATAAGTTCTTTAATAATGGCTAATTCAGTCTATTATGGAATGAATTATTTATTTAATAGACACAAAACTAACAGGCATAAGACTTAAAACAGACTACTACTGCACAGGAATAAGACAAAAGGGAATACTAGTATTATACACATAGGGTTAAAGATACCTATTAATTTTACAGCTAACAAAGTAATAATGTAACTTAGGATCCGATGTTTCTTACCATCCAATTCCTGATGGAGCACACATCGAAATCCTTTCCCTCAATTCCCAGGAAAGTAACCACGGAATCGGCATCCAGGCTCCAGGGAGACGTCTCACATGCTTTCAGGGCATGTGGGTAGAAGGTTTCTGTCCCTGTGATTATCTGTAGTACTTTTGTAGTGTAAAACAGGCCTTTTGGTCACCTATGTTTTTTTATCTCTTCCCACATCTGTTGGCAGACCTTTTGGCACCAGGAGATGATACCTGCTAGGCCTTGCTAACCTGCGTTATCTCTCCTATCTGCACCGGCCACCACTGCATCTCCACTGGTAGGGAGAGGGGTGATATGCCCTGCCACATTCACTTGTGCTAATGCTATCATAATGCCTGCTGCAGACTTTGCACCTTGGCCATGTAAAAAGCACAAGCAAGTACATCATGCCAATATAAACTACACATTAAACTTTAGCATAAAAAATACAAGCTTCATTCAAAGATTAATATAATTACAAGAGATACTAATACATCTGTAAGCCAAACAGGACTTTGTCCAAGGCCCAAGGGAATGGTGAACATTGTTCACTTGATAAGCATGAGCCTTTCCCCTTTTGGGGAGTAAAATGATGCACTGAGGGGTACAGCTCTCCTGGAGCTTCCTCCATGTACTGTAGCATTAGCTGAGATCTCACCTTGTCCTATCACTTGCAATTCCTTAACCCTCACCTTTTAAATTCTGCAGGGCTTTTTCTCTTCCTTCATCATAAGCTCTCCCTCTTCAGGAATCTACACAGTTCCCTACAAAGATACTAGAAATGCAAAATATTTGCTTGCATTTACAGTTCCAAGCAAAGAAGAAGTTGAAGAGAGAAGCTATGGCATTCCATTTCATTTCTCTTCAGGCAATTCTGGGCACAAGATGAAAACAGATTCCTGACTGGGATTCCTAACACATGTCTAATCTTTACATCTCTTTCGCCTCAGAAATCTGAGTTGTGTTGAATGTACAGGACAGTTTGCTAGGTTTTTTCCTTCCGCTAGTCTGAGGATACAATGCTCATCACAAGCTGAAAAAAAATTACATTGGAGAAGCTGCTTAGATTACTGAAGTATTAGCTGTGGATGTGAAAGAAGAGGCCTTTTGATCCATTCTCTTCCTGCCAAAAATTAGGCTACAAGACCTTAAGCCATCTGCTGCCAGGGTGGGAATTCTAATGATATCCCAGTGAAATAATCATTTGCTCCATATTTACCTGCATTTTTCTCTCTTAAAGAAGGGGATAAGTAAACAGTGAGGGTGGCGGGCTTCAGAAATAATTTTCTAACACAAATAAATAAATAAATAAATAAATAAATAAATAAATAAATAAATCTATCTTCATGCTTGAAAACTCAAATGCAACAGAAGAAAAACCAATTAAGATATTTGTCCAAGCCTCTCCCACAGCAAAGAAGGCAGAAACACTTTACTGCATTTCTTTACTTGGCATGCCCATACGGCAAGTGACAATCCTAAATCTTTGCCGCACTTACTAGTTTTTTACATGTGCCAGGTTTTGCTTTTCACTCTATTCACAGACATTCTCTGAGGCAGCCCCTCTTTCAGACAGATTTGCAGATGAAAGAAACAGGATATATATTTTTAAGAGACCTACATCACTTCATGCAGGGCTTCTCCAAACTCTCTTAAGTCAATGCATTCTTCATCTAAGCTGTTTGTCATTAGATTAGGCAAAAAAAAAAAAAAAAAAAAAAAAATGAAAAAAACAAAAAAAAAAAAAACTGAGAAAAGCAAAGAAGAAATATGATCATGAATGGGAATACTGATACTGATCTGCTTGCAGAGTTGCACTGTCCATGCTGTGGGATGCAGACATGACCTGAGGACTTGCCTCCTTACCTGAAGAGAGGCATATTTGACATAAATGAAATCTAGATAGCAATAAAAATAATGGCTGATACAAAACATTCAAAAATTCCACATGAAAGAACTGCTTTTTAAAAAATGAAGAAAGTGCTATGTTCCCTGTTTGAAATTAAAATTATAAAAGATACATTTTTCATACAATGAGCCCTCCAAAAGAAATGGCATACACTTTACACAATCTTTCCTTTAATTTTGTTCTTATATCTTTGACTTGAATTTGCATTCTGGAAATTTTTATTACAAGTAAATAATTACAGCAGTCACTTGTAATTAATTCTTTGTTCATATTCTAGTCTCCTATTCGAGGATTTAGGAGCAACTCCTCAGAACAACCTACCTCTAAGCCTACCAGGATGTTAATGATTTCAGTAGGACTCAGTGGTGTAGTTTTTCCTCACCTTGTCTTTCCTCTCTCGGCTGTATCCTCCCACTATTTTCATTGGATATAATACAGATTTTGCAGCCATGGGCTGAATCAGATCAGTTTGCAGAAACAAGAAAAAAATCTCATTGTCCTTGAGATTAGTGGGATGATGTCCTGCCAGCGAAGCTGTTGACCAGCACATGGGATGTAGAGAGGCTGAGGACAAGGCTGCCCTTCTTCTCAGCACATCAAATCAGAGAGTGGATATCCAGGGAGGGAATAGAAATTATGTGGCCTGATTACCACATTTTTTTGTCCCCAGGAAAGTAGCAACATAAAACACTTTACAAACCATTCAGTTGTTGATGTAAAGGCGGCAAAAGATGCAAAAGGGATTTGGTGAGCAGTTATGAACCACAGAGTCAGTGCTCTAAACTCAATTCAGTTTGTGAAATATTTGGAAGCCAGAAGAGAAAAAAAAAAAAAAGCCAGGGAGGATTACTTTGGAATGCAATGCAGTGACTATGATTGCCAACATATTTTCAATTATAAATTCCTTAAGACATCTCATACATCTTGTCCTATTTACAAGAGAGCGGTGATCATGCTATTAGCTTTCAACAACACTTAAATGATGAGCATGAAATTAAAGCCATGCATAAATTAGACCAGAATAACAACTGTGATCACAAAGAAATAAAAATGAAATAACTACAGGTGGGTTGTTAGGGACAACTCAAAGACAAGTGTATCTCCCCTGTAAAATGACAATATGTTTTAAAAGGGAGGAGCTTTAACACACTATGGAATTGAAGAGAATAAAGAGATTGAATAAATTGCTAACGCAGGAGCTAATAACAGGACATCACATCAGGATGAATATGATCAAGTGAAGCCATTTATTACACAGATCCCTGCACTCTTATACCCTAAAAGCTCCTTCATCACGCGTTACAGGCTGCTTAAGAATTGGTAAATCCCTAAAAGCATGCATCTTTCTACTGGCAGTGATTGGTTAACATTTTCTGTTCATAATAGCAATTTTGCAAGCTCCTGCATCAAAGTTTCCCATCCGTTTTTGTATTTGGAGAGTTGTTCCCTTATCGCTTCTTCCTTCTTCTCATCCTTGGTGAACTGCTTAATCTCCTTCTTCTCATTCTTGGTGAACTGCTTAGTCTGCTGAATACGCTGCATTCAACACGTGGGCCGGGTTGCACTTTTCCAAGCACACTATGCAGGCTGGATTGTTCACATGTCCCTGGTCCTGTAAGAAATTCTCCTCTACAAATTGCCTATTTTATTCACAGTAATATGTAACTGATGAGGAATACCAAATCTGATAGGCCTTAATTTGGCAGGGATGCCTTTACTCATATACTCACTAATACACATATTCTGAAGGTTTTTGAACTGCAATCTGTGATCCAAACCTGTATTAATCTAGCTGCCACTCTGAGCTACAACACACCTAGAAAATACGCTCATAGAGACTGTGACTTATAATAAAAGTATTAAATACTCTGGTTTGGGTCACAGAAATAATGGTTACAACAAATCCATATTACTGATGATAAATTCTTATCATTTATTGTTCATTTATAAATTGAAACATGTAATTATGGGTCCAATGCATTTCAGAAGAATTGCATTAAAAGTGGATCGCTACATCTGTTTTATGATGACCTGCATGCAGTATATGCAGGTTTTTATTTTATTTTAAAAAACCCAACTTTTGAGAAATGCCTTTTTCTTTTCAGACTGATTTTTCTATTCATTATTGCTGACCAAGGACATTCTGAAAACTCCTATATAAAGCACAAAGGCACCCTGACAATAGACACCCATATGTACCTGATAAATTCCACATGGTCATCTAGTCTATGACTTGCATTAATTATTGCTGATTTGCACTGGAGATTTCCAGTCCAAAGTTAGAGTGCTGAAGAAAGCAAAGAGATTTTATCCACTTTTCTTAAAAAAAAATCAAAAAGGCTAGCAAAAAACAAGTCTGGTAAGTGGCATTCATGAATAATTCAAGTTTACTGCCTTGGCTGAAATTCAGATAATTTCTGAATGAGTGGCCTGGCTGCATCGCACAGAATGATGATACTTCATCATAAGAAAACTGTTCCCAGGGCATAGAAAGGTATGAATGACATGCTCGTGCGGCTGTGATTGCATCAACTGCATCAGATTTCTTTCCTGGATTTTTCTGTATCTGTACCCATGAGAAAGAATGAACACCAGCATTGTGAGAACCACTGGGAGAATATGCAAAACCTGAAGATTATCTACAAAATATATGCTCCAAGGGTAAATCTATTTATTTGCATTTTGACTAGTGATAGGTGTCTGGGAGACCTCAACTTCTCAGTTTTTCCTCAAACATTTTCCTGTTTCTGGATGCTCTGTGAGGGTGATCAGGCTGTGGTTGAAAGTTTTGGAGTTGGCTGGTGGGACATTTGAGAATGTTACTTGATACTGTGTAGAGGAACAGTGGACTAGAAATCATTTAGTCCATCTCTTCAAAGGCAAAAAACAAGGATGTCTGAACAGCAAGTCTGGCCATAGGCTCAGTAAGCTCCCCACGGCAAAAGCAGTAAAATGCAGTACTTGGATGATGAAGAGACTGTAAGTGATCACCACACTGCTTGACTCAATTCAGTGGAGAAAGTGAGGAAGAGAGAAGTTAAGGAGGTAAAAAATATTTCAGTTACAGCCCTATTGAGTGAAAATGGACCTCAGTCTACATAAGGGAGAAGAAAACCTGGATTTGGTTGGTATGAAATTTAGAATCCTGCAAGCTAGCACAAGTGTGGTTCTGCCTCACCCTTTTGCTCATTTCAGTGCATCATCACACTTCCCTTCTCTAATACTCCCTTTATTTCTATATTTAGAGCAAGTAATGAAATATTCCCAGCACTCATTTGAATGGAGCATTCTGCCTGTCTGATAATATCTCCAACAGTCATTGGCACTTCCTCCCAAAAGATGTCTGGAAAAACATTTGACTATACATCAAATTTAGTGTCTGCCGTCACTTGAGACAGCTCAGTGGCTGCTGTTTTCATTGCTCATCTTGACTCCCATGGTTTCATATCATGCCTACAGCTGACCTCCACCACACACATGGGCCTGTTACTTGCAACACACAGTTGGATTCACTTCATCTTCTAAAGTGTAAACAGTTACTTGGAAGGCAAAAATGAACAGCAGTGGCATGAGAAAAATTATGGTTGTGTGACTTGGTACAGAAATGTCATTTGTAGCAATAACATTTTTTATAACTGGACATATGGAGAATGGAGAGAATATTTTTGCATTGCATCAACATTAATAATAACACTGGTACCCTGAAATATTGAACCAGTATGAGTTCTTCTCAGTCACCTATGTAAGAGTTAGTCAGCAATACTCAGCAGAGCTGGCTTGAGTAGAAGTAAGTGTGGGAAAGGAGCTATTACAGTGAAAACAGCTGACAATCTTTTTTTTAACATGATAGGAAATGTAGGATGCGTTGAAGTTTTGTCATGCCACGAGTTAACATTTACAGAAGCTGCTGGAGTTCACAACCAAGCCTCACCATGACATACCATCTTCAAATAAAGATTAGGAGTATCACATCAACTGATTCTCCAGAGCCTCTCTGTAAGCAGGAACTGGTTGCAGAGGGAGTGCAGGCTGGTTAGGCCATGGTACTAAACATGAGTGAAACTGGATTAAACAGTACTAAACATGATTGAAGCTTGAGAGTTTACAGGAGTGGGAGCTAATAATGATCTACATAACTAGTTTGCATTTGCTTCATTGTTGATGAGGTGCTTGGCTCCTAACCACCCTTAACACCTCTGACCATTCTTTTCCAGATAAATTGTTTAAAAACTTGCCACAGTCACTGTTGAAAGCCTTCCCCTGAAGAAAAGTTAATTGTAGAATAAGCATTGTAAGCTGTACTCCTAGCACACTTAAGCTGTCTCTCTTTAGAGACGACAGCTGTAGATTAAGTTTTAAAGTATCACTAATACAACAGTGGTTCAAGTCTCACTCAGAGATCTGGAAAAGTTCAGCTGAACATTCTAGTTCTAATGCTTTCATGTTTTACTTGAGAACCAGTTCCAGTCTCCATGTCCCCAAGGAGACCAAACCGGCCTGATACAGAACACCTAATTCCTCCGGTACAACTAAGCATCCCAAACTTCTCTCCTCTGGAGAGACAGCTGCTGTGATCAGGCTGTTTCCTGTTCCCAAACTCACCTGTGGGAGCTAAGTGCTCTACAGTTTGGGGCTATCAAGTGGCACTTGGTATTGAGACGTGATCCAAGATACCACTGGTCTGGTGGTGTCAGCTATTTCTCCTGTGTTACTCACTCCTTATTCTACTAGCCCATCTCTCCCAGGAGCACCACCAGCTGCACATCCACAGAGACAAAGCAGGTCCAAGGCCAGGCCAGGAATTCAGTTCATGGGTTGAAATCCAGATTGGAAGTGGCTGTAGCAGTAACCGTGGATCAGCACTTCTCCATTATAGTTCAGATGGGGACAAAGGCCTCAAAACTGAGTTTAAATAGCGCCCAAGGATATGGGTGGAGGCCCTAGGGGAGACTGATCAGGGTAACTAAGGTCTATTTCTATCCCCAGTGCCCTTACAGAAACCTTCTCCAATACAGTAAAATTTCAGATTTTCCTATCTTCTTCCGAATTGAACCCTTGTTCAATTTTGGGAACATGAAGAGGACATCACTTCTCATTTAGACATCTGCTGAGGAATATTCACATTTTTGTCCATCCTACCATCTATAGACCTCTGTTAATATGTTTTAGAAATTATTAGTATTGCTTAGCAATGGACTAGTAATTCTCATGGAGAGAAGGTGAAATTGAAAAAGTTCCCCATATGCTGACATGTATTTCCAAAGCAACCAGCTCTAAAGTACATTATTTTCTCCCCTGAAGTGCTGCAAACTTAGGGCTGCTGGACATGTCACACTCCGCTAATACAAGCGGGAGTCATGATGGTTATTTTATTATTCACAGAGTGCAAAAGAAACAAGGGATTACAGTTTTAATCAAAACAGTGCACCTTTATTGAGCGCCCGCAACACAGTAATGCGATAGAGGAGAGAGAGAGAGAGAGGTAAAGAAATCAAAGTAAAAGGGAAGAGAGGAGAGAAGAAGGTGGTGGGGAATAGCTACCTTCGCCCGAGGAAATCTTTTC